>RJWJ010001670.1:0-122580 GCA_004363605.1 Indri indri
ACAGGTATCCCCAGATACAGGGGTCTGGAGGTGGGGGCTGGCAGGGAAGGTTGTTTCTAGGACTTACCTTCCTTTACTGAGATTTGGAGAATCAAGCACAGTAACTTGGACTGGGCCTGATGCATTCAAGTTCATCTGCATCATGCTTTCAATTCAAGGTTCCTTCTAATAATTGAGTAGGCATGCACAAAAAATGCAAACTGATTTCACTGGGAGCCTCGGAAACCCAACTGGTAAAACAAACCTACTGTAAACAGACTTTCGCATGGACCAACCAGAAGTCACTGTGGACAGCTGGCCACCCAGGGCCAGGGAGTGGCCAGTCCTGTACCACGAGGTATGGCCAAGCTGCACATCCTGTGGGTACAGCACAGCCTGTCAGCTACAAGACGTGAACATCTGCCTTCTCTGTCTGTCACCCCACTTTGCTCTCCCCAAAATGTATTTTTTTCCCAATTACCTACCACAGTCATGCATCACTCAGAACAAGGACGCGTTCAGAGAAATACACTGTCAGCCGATTTCATCACTGTGCAAACACCATAGAGAGTATTTTTTTCTTTTGGTTTTCTTTACTAGAACTAAAACTACCATATGAAATAGAGTGTACTTACACAAACCTAGAAGTTATAGCCGACTATGCACGTAGGCTATATGGTATTGCTCCTAGGCTACAAACCTATATAGCACGTTACTGGACTCCTGAGTGGAAAAACCAGAAACTGTCCTCTGCTCTCACACAACAATCAACACAGAAGACTTCTATGACCAAATGTGTGTGGGGGTGGGGAGGGGAGGCTTCCCCACCAACAAGGAAGTGATCGATTCTGCAGCAGACTCCAGCTGGGTGTCCTCCAGTTCAATTCAGACACTATATACCTGGAGACAGTGTCAGATCCCACGCAGGTTGAGGGCTCAGCCCCACAAGACTGCCCCCCACTTCCAATGCCAACTGCAAGCCCCAGGTTGTTTCGCCTGTTCCTCTGACTGGCTATAAACTTGGGCTCCCATAACCCCCTCCTTAGGTTCAATTAATTTGCTAGTGCGGCTCACAGAACTCAGGAAAACACTTGTTTACGTTTACTGGTTTATTATAAAGAATATCACAAATGAAGAGATGCACACAGCAAGGCATGTGGGAAGTGGCTGAGAGCATGTGTGCCCTCCCAAGAGCACCACCCTCCAGGAAACTCCACATATTCAGCCACCCAGGAGCTCTCCAAAGCCAGTCATTTTTGGGTTTTTACGGAAGCATCATTACATAAGCACGACCACTGGTGGTCACTGACCACCGGTGATCAACTTAACTTCAGCCCCTCTCTCCTCTCTGGAGGCTGGGAGGTAGGGCTGAAAGTTCCAACCCTCTAACCTTCTCTTGGTCTTTCCTGTGACCAGCCCCACTCTTGAAGCTTCCTAGGGGCTGCTCGCCAACATACAAAAAGACATGACTTTGGAGGTTCCAAGGATTTTGGAGTTGTATGCCAGGAAATGGGACAAAAACAAAATACATATTTCACAATATCATAGTGCTAAATACCGTGGGCAGTTTTTAATACAATGATAAGTATCTGTGTATCTAAACATAGAAAAAATACAGTAAAAATATGGAATTACAATCTTATGGGACTAACATCATATATGCAGTCTGGTCCATTGTTAATTGAAACGTTCTTATGTGGCACATGACCATGTATCTTTTTTTTTTTTGGAGACAGAGTCTGACTCTATTGCCCAGGCTAGAGTGCCATGGTGTTAGCCTAGCTCACAGCAACCTCAAACTCCTGCGCTCAAGCGATCCTCCTCCCTCAGCCTCCAGAGTAGCTGGGACTACAGGCATGCACCTCCATGCCCGGCTAGTTTTTTTCTATACATTTTCAGTTGTCCAGCTAATTTCTTTCTATCTTTTTAGTAGAGACAGCGTCTCGCTCTTGCTCTGGCTGGTCTGGAACTCCTGAGCTCAAACAATCCTCCCATCTAGGCCTCCCAGAGTGTTAGGATTACAGGCATGAGCCACCGCACCCAGCCATGACCATGTATCTTTAAAAGTAAAAAATGAAAAATATGCTGGGCACAATGGCTCATGCCTATAATCCCAGCACTTTATTAGCCTGAGGCAGGAAGATTGCTTGAGGCCAGGTGTTCAAGACCAGCCTTAGCAACATAATGAGATGCTGTCTCTACAAAAAATAGAAAAAAATTAGCTGGGCATGGTGGCACGCCTGTAGTCCCAGCTATTCAGGAGGTTAAGGCAGGAGAATTGCTTGAAGCTGCAGTGAGCTATGATGACGCCACTGCACTCTAGCCCAGGCAACAGAGTGAGACTCTGTCTCAAAAAAAAAGGAACAAAGAAAGACAGAAGGAAGGAAGGAATAAAAAAAGAAAAGAAAAGAAAAAGAAAAAATGAAAAAAAAAAAAGACCCTAATATAAAACTTGCCAAAAAGAAGAGGTCTCTCTCCTCGCTACTGAGGCTCAGAGGCATCCCCACCTCCTCCTGGACCTGTTTACTCTGGACCCTCTAACTGCTTCCCATCACACACACTCATTTCTCCTTTGTGCCTGCCCCCTTCCATCTGCCTCATGGACTTGGGACCTCTGCCCACCCACTCATTTCTAACCCCCACCCTGGACTCACTGGTCTTTCTCAACAAAGCCCCAGAGATGGCAAGAGCTGAGGCGTGTCCCCTGTTGACCACCTCTGGCTTAGGATTCTCTCTTGCCTGGAAACTCTGCCCTACAGCAATTCCCTCTTTTTCAGATCTCTTCCTTTCATCTACTACACCCTGTTTCAGCCCACTCTTCTTTCCCAAGAGCCTGCATTCCCAATCATACCTCCAGGTCAGTGCCTAATCCAGCCAGTAGTCCTCCAACTGGTCTATTTTTATTATTTGTACAGCTACCATTTCCACATTGGAAACCTCTTGATCTCAGTTATCTCTTTTCCTTTCTAACCCTTGTGCCCTAATAAGATCCTCTAGTTCTGATTCCTTCTTCTCTCCCCCAGCTCTGACAGCCACCCCCTTCTCCCCCAAGGTCACCACTCTGGGTCGGACCTCAGCAATGAGCCCCAACCAGTTTCCCTACTTCTTGCCTCATCCTCCCCAGGCTCCATGGAGATCCTCAAATCCCCCTGTGAGTGCACCATCTGACTTCTCAAGTGCTGGCTCCCTGCTGCCTCCTGCTCAGGGCTCCTGTGACCCTACTTGAAACTCTCCTTCAAGTCTTTCCTCCCATGCCCTGTCACTAGTCCTTAAACTAAAAGGGATACCTGTCATCCTCTGAATACCTTCAACCTCCCACCTACACCTTTCTGTCTCTCATAACCGCATATTGGTCTAGCTATATTGCTTCTCCCTCTATCGCTATATCGAGAAGATAACAAACATGCTTTACCACTCGAACTTGTCTAATCTACCCACCACAAGGAGATTCAGGTTTCCTAAGGCTGGGGCTTTAACTCACAAACATCTCAAAACCCCTAGGGCTGGGTGTACCGCTTGCTAACCACAGACTCTGGGCTTTTCGGTCATACATCCAAGCCTCAGCTTCCTCATCACCACCATGGCCACAAGGGCCTCCTTCTCTAGGGATGACCATGAGGATTGATTGCCCCAACGAACAACAAGCCCCCAAGCAGAGTCCTTACCTGCTATGAGCACAGCAGCACCTCTGCCATCTTGGGAAAACAGGAAGACTACTTCCTTGAGCAGACAAACCACATTTACCAAGCACAATTTAAGAAACTGAGCTAGGTGCTGAGGAGGGGGTGTGAAGAAAAGTGAACCAATTCCCTGCTGTGAAGCAGCACAGCACAAGAGAGCGACAACACTTAAGACCACATACATAAAGCAGCATTGGCCATCAACAAAACGTACATCCTCAGGACAACGGGTGTCACGGCACAGAGATTCAACAGAACACTAGGCAACAGTTAAAATGAGCAAACTAGAACTCAAGCTGTAGTCATCAAAGTGGAAAAAAATCTCTAAGCCATGCAGAGAGAAAACAGAAAATTGCAGAATATGTATGGTACTATTTCATTTACAAACAGTTTGAAAACACACTAACAATATTATCCAATACTGTTTATACATAGGTATTACGGTATTAATATAAAACAGCATAGACACCTCTATAGGAATGATAAATGTCAAATCCAGGGTCAGAATTTTCTTCAGGATGGAAAAAGGGAAAGTTTCATAACTTCAAAAAAAAAAAAATCATGAAAGACAAGCCCAAAAAAGACCTGACAGGGATCTGTTATTCCCTATACTTTCCTGTCAGTTTGAAATGTTTAGCAAAAAAATTCCCAAATGTATTTTCCGATATGTAATATTCACGTGATTCAAATTCAAAAGGCAAAAAAAGGATATTATAAAACTCCAATTGCCTTCCCATCTATGCCCCAACCACATCCCTTCCCAGAGGAAACAACTATTCCACTTCCCTGCATACTCTTCCAGAAGGCATACACAGAATCTCCGGTGAACATATCAATCTATAACATTCCTTCCCCCTTTTTACTAGCTTTTGCACAGCTTCACACCCCTCCCTGTATGAATAAATACATTTTATTTCACCAATCCTAGCGAGAGACATCTGGGTTTCCTCTAATTGTTTGCTTTTGCAAATAGCCGTACACAGAAAATCATCTAAATATGCCACACATGTAGCACATATCTGAGGAAAATCTCCTAGATACAGAACTTCCAGGTCATTTTAATTTTAATGAATAACTGGATTTGTCATTTTAATGGACACTATCAAATTGCCCTCCACAGAGGTTGTACCAGTTTATTCTCCCACCATCAAAGTATGACACCCTGATTGAGACCACTAGCTTACCAATAGTGTTTCTTTTTAATCTTTGCTGATTTAGATGAAAAACGGCATTTCAGAGTATAACTACATTTCTATAATGGACACTTTTAAAGATTAAAAAAAAGTCAAAATGTAGCACATCCTTTGTGATTCCTTTCCATTGCCTGTTTTCCTCAGATAAAGTATGCTCTTAAGAGCTCACTCGGTGACACCCTCGTGTCCCCCTTTTCATTTGACAGAAGGTTACTCTATCCTGAATCCTTTCCTAGATTGTCTCCTCCAGTCCCCAATTCTAGTATCAGCAAGGTCCCTCTGGTCTGAGCTGTTCAAAGCTTTAGGGGAGAGCAGAAAAGAAGCTTTATGTCCCAAGAAGGTACAAACTGAAGGACATAAAATGAATTTTTATGAACTCACAGAAGACAGTCGAAAGCATTTTAGAGGCATTTTCAACTCAAAACCACTTCCAAGCACATACCCTCAGGCTTTGAAGGGCCCCAAACGAGCAGTGTCTGCCCTCAGCGAGCCCCAAGCTTGGCAACATAAAGTTAAGGTCTGCGACAAAGGCAAAGGGTCCGGGGGGAATGGGTCCCAATTTCCTGCGGGGGACGCGCTCTGGAACGAACCTCCCAGAGAGCGGACTTGGGCATCTCTGCGCCCAGCCCGGCCCCGCGAGCCCCAGAGCGAGGGGGCCCCGGGGAGGAGCCGGGGCAGAAGGCGGAGGCGCCCGCGCTGCGGCCCCAGGTCGGTTCTGGTCGGCCCGCCCGGAACGTAATAAAACGGAACTGGCAGCCGACGCTTCGCGATCAGGAGATTTTGCACTGACAGCGCGATTGCCGATTTCCCTCAGGAAAGCGGGCGAGCTGCTGGCTGAGCTCTCACGGCCCCGGGCCGGCCCCCGGCTGCGGAGACTGAGGCCCGGCAGGCCGAGGTCTGAGGTCGCCGGGTGACGGGGCCCGCCCGACCCGCCCGCCTGTTGCAGGACGTGCCGCGCCGCCTGAGGGTCGCCGCCGGGAAGGCCGCGCGGGAGCCGCCGCAGGCAACAGGCCTGCCCCGGGGCGAGAAGACCGGCGGCCCGCAGCGGCGCGGACGCTCGGGACCCCAGAACCCCGCCCGCGGCTGAGCGCCAGCTCCCGGCCCGCAGCGCCCGGGGGTCCCGCCGGCCGCGCCCCCGCCACGTCAGGCCGCGAGCTATCCTCAGGACGCCGCCCGCGCGCCTCCAGCCCTCGCCCGCCCTCGCGCCCCTGGGCCCGGGCCGCTCGCTCTTCCCCTGCCCGCGCCCGCCAGCCTGCCGCCCGCGCTCCCCGCCGTCCGGCCCACGCCTCGCAGCTGACCTGGTGCCGCCGAAGCCGAGGCCTCACTCGCGGAAGGCGGGAGGCTGCAGGCGGGGCAAGCGCAAGGCCGGCGGGGCGGGGCCTCGGCCGTCACGTGGGCGCCGCGCAGGCGCAGCCGGGCTACTCGCGGCTGAGGGCGACGGACCGGGGGCCGGGGGCCGGGGGCCGGGGGCCGGGGGCCGGGGGGCGGGGGGCAGCCGGGGGCGTGGGGGGCTCGGGCTCTGAGGCGGCTCCTGGACCCTGGCGGGGACGGACGAACGAACGAATGAGTGAATAAATGAACGAACGCCTTTAGGCGAGGGTCGCGCCGTGTAAATCTATTTCTTCCTTCATTCCCTTGTTGACTCCCTCACTCCCTTCACCCACTCATTCCTCCCTTCACTCACTCATTCCTCCCTTCACTCACTCATTCCTCCCTTCACTCATTCATTCCCTCCTTCACTCATTCATTCCCTCCTTCACTCCGTCCTTCATTCATTCACTTCCTCCTTCACTCATTCATTCCTTCACTCGTTCCCTCCCCCATTCCCTCCTTCACTCACTCATTCCTCCCTCCCTCTCATTCCCTCCTTCACTGACTGGTTCCCTCCTTCACTAATTCCCTCCCCCATTCCCTTCTTCACTCATTCCCTAGCTCCTTCACTCGTTCACCCCCTCCTTTAGAGCAGGCAGGGCCACTCGAAGGCGTGCGCCCCCTGCTGGGTATTGAGAAGAACAGCCGAACACAGTCGATGTGAACAGGTGCTAGCTTGTTTCCCCGTTTACTGAGATTTTGGAGTAAATCCTGTGCCCAATCCTAAAGCCTGGTCCCGCCATCCAGGCTCTTGGCATTCGCTTTTCTCCGCCTCACCTGCAAGAGGATCCCACCTACCGAGGCGCACCCTTATTGGCCGTGTGCAGAGGTTGGAGCCGCCTCCTGATGGATGGGGTTGTGTCGGAGTGTCCCGCCTGGTTTTGAGAGAGATTGTGGATGATGGGGAGAGACGTGGAGAGAGGATGTGGCAGAAGGTCATTCGTGGTTAAAAACAAAGGTGGAGAGGAATGTATAAGAGGAAGAAGATAAACGAAAGAGAACCGCTGTCAGCCCAGAGAGCTACCTGAGGGTCCAGACAAGGGCTGGGAGAGCAAGACCAGTCTCCAGGAGTGGAGGTCCCCGCTGGGAGTGGACTTCCTTCCAGCAAGGCTTTCTAGAGGAAGTGCCCCCACCAGCTGTCTAACTGAAGAGGACTTTTGGGGAGTGAGAAAAGCATTCCAGGAGGAGGACAGCAAAGGTACGCAGGTGAGATCCTGAAACGTGAGTGGTTTAGAAATTGCCGGGATTTTCTGAGCCTGAAGGGAAGGTTGCAGACCAGATCCTGCCTTCCTCACTTCCGGGTGGAAGTTGAAGACAGAAGGCGGAGCTGGCTGGAAACCTGGGAAGGGGGCAGGTTCCACAGTATGGGCCAGTGATGGGTGGGGAGGGGTGAACCCAAGATATGGCTGGGGATGATGGGCCCTACCTGGCCACAGAGGGGCTGGAGTAAGAGCAGGTGTGAGGGAAGACAAGGCTCAGCTTCGCCCCGGGCAGGGTGAGGAGCCTGCAGATGCCCAGCAGGGGCCTTTCTGGGGGGGTGTCAGGTGGGAGGTGAGGTCAGGGACATATCACACACAGTTGGAAGTGGTGAGCTGGGCTGGAACACATACAGGGGAAAGGAGAATGGCTGAGGGCAGAAGTATGAGGCACAGTGGGGTTCCAGGGGATACCCAGAGAGCAGGAACCCATGGAGAGACAGGGGAGGAGTGATCTCAAAGGCCCAGTGGGACAGGGTGTAAGGGGGGACCCAGAGGGGAGAGAAGGAGAAGCCCTGAAGCTGCAACAGGGAGGCTGCTATGGTGTGAACGTTGGTGTCCCCCCAAGATTCATGTTGGAACTTAATCCCCAATGGGATAGTATTATGAAGTGGGATCTTTAGGAGGTGATTAGGTCATGAAGGTGAAGTCTTTGCCAATGAGATTAGTACCCTTATAAAAGAGGTTTGAGGGAGCTCACTCGCCTCTTTTGCCATGTAAGGATGTCGCAAGAGGTGCCATCTTCAAGGCAGAGAACGACACTGAATCTGCTGGCACCTTGACCTTGCACATCCCAGCCTCCAGAACTGTGAGAGATAAATTTCTGTTGTTTATAAGTTACCCAGTGTGCAGTATTTGGTCATAGCAGCACACACGGACTGAGGCAGAAATGGGTCCTGAGAAGTGGGGTGCTGCTGTAACAAATGCCTAAAAGTATGAGAGTGGCTTTGGAGCTAGGTAATGGGCAGAGGCAGAAAGAGTTTGGAAGTGAATGCTAGAAAAAGCCCATATTGCCATAAACAGAGCATTAAGGGAAATTCTTGTAAGCGCCCAGAAGAAGAGGAGAGTTGTAGAGATACCTCAACCTTCCTAAAGATTACCTAAGTGGTCGTGATCAGAATGCTGGTAGCAATGTGGTAAAGGCCATTCTGATGAGATCTCAGAAGGAAATGAAGAACATGTTATTGGAAACTATAGGAAAGGCCATCCTTGTTATAAGGTGGTGAAGAACTTGGGTGAATTGTGTTCATGTCCTAGTGTTTTTGTGGAATGTTATGAACTAGGATATTTGGTTGAGGAAATCACTAAACAAAGTGTTGAGGGCGTGGGGTAGCTTCTCTTGACTACTGCTTATAGTAAAATTCAAGAAGAGAGAAACAAATTAAGGATGGAATTTATAATCAAAAGGGAAGCAGAACTTAAACATTTGGAAAATCTCAGCCTGGCCACTTGTAAAAAATGAAAGGGCTTGTCAGGGGAGAGCACCCAGGGTGTGGCCAAGCAGCCCTTTGATAGGAGATTAGCATGGACCAGCAGAAACCAGGTGCTATTCATCAAGACAGTGGAAGGATGACCCCAGATGGTTTTTGGTGATTATCAGTGCTGCCCCTCCCATCACAGGCCCAGAGTGCCAAGGCCTGGGGAACAGAAAGATGTCATTTTGTACCCATAATAATTAAAAATAAAAAAAAATTTCTAAAAAGAGTGAGCTTGGACAGAAAGACAAATCTTGCATGTTCTTGCTCATGTGTGGGAGCTAAATATTAAAAACAATTGATCTCATGGAGACAGAGAGTAGAATGATGGTTACCAGAGGCTGGGAAGGATAGCAGAGAGGGGGGATAAAGTGGGAATGGTTAATAGGTGCAAAAATATAATTAGGTAGCTAGAATGAACAATATTTGATAGCACAACAAAGTAGCTATAATCAACAGTAAGTTAGGATGTATTTTAAAATAATCTGGCTGGGCACAGTGGCTCACACCTGTAATCCTAGCACTCTGGGAGGCTGAGATGGGAAGATCGCTTGAGCTCAGGAGTTCGAGGCCACCCTGAACAAGAGTGAGACCCCATCTCTACTAAAAACAGAAAAAATTAGCCAGGCATGGTGGTGCATGACTGTAGTCCCAGCTGCTCAGGCGGCTGAAGCAGGAGGATTGCTTGAGCCCAGGAGTTTGAGGTTGCTGTGAGCTAGGCTGATGCCATGGCACTCTAGCCCAGGCAACAGAGTGAGACTCTGTCTCCAAAAATAAAAATTAAAAAATATAAAAAAATAAAATAACTAAAAGAGTGGAATTGGAATGTTCCTCACATAAAGATTATAAATGCTTGAGGTGATGGATACCCTAATTACCCTGATTCGATTAGTTTACATTGTATGCCTGTATCAAAACATTGCATGTACCCTATAAATATGTGCAACCATGTATCCATCATAACTAAAAATAAAAAATTGTTTTTAAAAAAGAATGGTCTTCCAACGTCCTCATTTGCCAGCAAATTAATAAATTCCTCTTTCCTTCTCCTCAAAAAAAAATTAAAAAATTAAAATTAAAATTAAAAAAGAGTGAGCTCGGGGGCCCCTGGGACCACACTCAAGTCCGTGCTTCCCACATTCTGCAGTGCTTGTTGGCTGTCCCAGGTGAGACTCCAGTGGGCTGAGGTATGTTGCAGGCTGCAGTGGCCACACCTCCAGGGGGCACAGGTAGTATACCTTGTTGTCCATGTGGTGCCATCTCCACCAGGTCACAGAGTGCACTGGCTATGGGGGTATGGCTACCTCAACCTAGATTTCAATGGATGCCTTGGAGAGCTTTGGGGCCCAGGTAGGGAACTGCCACAGGGGTGTGGCCACCACAGAGTGCCCTCACAAGAACAGTACCCAGCAGGGCCATGGGGGCAGGGCAACCCCTGAGACCCCAGACCAGTAGAGCCACCAACATGCAAACCAGCCTGGACAGCCACAGGCCTGTAACTCCAATGAGTGACAGCTGCTATGTGGGCTGCACTCAGCAAAGCCAGTGTGTTGAGAAGGCAGGAAATGAAGGCAAAGATAATTCTCAAACTTTAATATTGTCTGTCCTGTTGGGTTTGGGATTTACATGGGAACTGTTACCCCTTTCTTTCCAGTTTCTCCCATGCACAGGCATGTCTGTCCCATGCCTGTCCTACCCTTGTACTGTGGAAGGACGTAACTTGTTTGAGTACATAGGTTCACAGTTGGACAGCAATTTGCCTCAGGATGAATCATACCTTGAATCATACCTTGATCTTACCTATATCTGATTTTATATGACATTTAGATTGAAACTCTGAACTTCAGACTTTTTTATTTTTTTGAGAGAGTCTCACTCTGTTGCCCAGGCTGGAGTGCAGTGGCGTCATCATAGCTCATTGAAACCTCAAACTCCTGGGCTGAAGTGATCCTCCTGCTTCAGCCTCCCAAGTAGCTAGGACCACGCCTGGCTAATTTTTTAAATTTTTTGTAGAGATGGGTGTCCAGTGTTCTGTAGGAGACCTGACGTCCTTAACTGCCTGTAGCATCTTTGCAAGTGGTCTGGATCGTGGGCGTGCTGCATCTTCTTGTACCCTTTTTTGAGGACATCTCTTTTGTCCACGGTTAAGTCACAAAAGGCTTATTGGTTTTTGTTCTGAGTCACTTGGTAGGTACCTTTGGTTTAAAAGAAGAAACGGGTGGGCGTTGTTCAGTACTACCGAATATTTACTGGTTGTCCTGGCTGAAAACTGATAATAAGATATTTGAAAGGGTTTTTTTCTTTTTTACAGCTCTATGGTCAGAAGATGGCTTCACCAGAACCTGATATTCAGGCTACATATTTTTTAAGGCCCCTCTGTTCTCTGTTGGATCCTGCTTCTCCCATGGGAACTTTTCAGTTGACTGAAACCCCTCTTCTCAAACCCCTGCTCTCCATAGGCTCTGCTTCCTTTTTCTGTTAGCATGATTTTTTTGAATTTGTATTATTTTTTGTTTTTTTCCCCAAATATTTTCTTCCTTTCTTTTTTTTTATTTCAGCATATTACAGGGGTACAAATGTTTAGGTTACATATATTGCCTTTGCCCTGCCTGAGTGAGAGCTTCGAGTGCGTCCATCCCCCAGACAGTGTGCACCGCACCCATTTGGTGTGAATATACCCATCCCCTCCTCCCCTCTCCCACGTGCCTGACCCCTGAGGAATGTTACTACTGTATGTGCACATAAGTGTTGATCAGTTAATACCAATTTGATGGTGAGCACATGTGGTGCTTGTTTTTCCATTCTTGTGATACTTCACTTAGTAGAATGGGCTCAGCTCTATCCAGGATAATACAAGAGGTGCTAGTTCACCATTGTTTTTTGTGGCTGAGTAGAACTCCATGGTATACATATACCACATTTTATTAATACACTCATGTATTGATGGGCACTTGGGTTGTTTGCACATCTTTGTAATTGTGAATTGTGCTGCTGTAAACATTCGAGTGCAGATGTCTTTTTTATAGAATGTCTTTTTCCTTTGGGTAGTGGCCCAGCAGTAGGATTGCTGGATCAAATGGTAGTTCTACGGCTAGCTCTTTGAGGTGTATCCATATTACTTTCCACAGAGGTTGTACTAGTTTGCAGTTCCATGTTGGTGTGATTTTTGCTAAGGATAATGTGGAACTTCATTGGCTTCTTTGGGAAACTTAAGATCTTCCCAAACTGACTCCTCCGTCCTCATTTTGCCACCTTCCATTTTCCGCCCAGTTCCCACTACCTCCTCCATGCCTCTGTCCATCCTGCCAGAACTTTTTCTCCTTCAACCCCTTAGTCACTTAAACTTTAGGGACCCCTGCCACGAGGGCCTCAAAGTCCCCTAAAAGCAACCACCTGAAGCTGAAAAGAGAAAAAAGGAACTATTTGGTAACTGGGCAAATGAAAAATCTTAAGAAGTCCTTTCCATGAATATTAGTAAACAGCTTTAGCCATGGAAATGGGTAACCTTAATTTGTTCCATTTTTGTCAGAAACACAATTTGTATAAAAATGTAAGCAGAATAAACCAGTGAGTTTGTATTACTATGTTTTACTGACTCATGACTAACATTTCAGAATGAAACCTATAAGATCTTTGCATCTGGCCAGGCGCAGTGGCTCATGCCTGTAATCCTAGCACTCTGGGAGGCTGAGGCGGGCGGATTGTTTGAGCTCGGGAGTTCGAGACCAGCCTGAGCAAGAGCGAGACCCCGTCTCTACTAAAAATAGAAAGAAATTAATTGGACAACTAGAAATATATAGAAAAAAAATTTAGCCGGGCATGGTGGCACATGCCTGTAGTCCCAGCTACTTGGGAGGCTAGGCTGATGCCATGGCACTCTAGCCCAGGCAAAAGAGTGAGACTCTGTATCAAAAAAAAAAAAAAATCTTTGCATCTGTATGTTTATGTTGTTTATAAATAGTACATGTATGTATATATGTATGTTTGAGTGTTATATATAAATAATAGTTTTCTACCTCTGGGCGGCATTACTAACTTAATTTTTAAAATCCCTTAAATGAGAACTGGGCATGGTGGCTTGCACCTGTAATCCCAACTACTTGGGAGGCTGAGGCAGGAGGATTGCTCAAGGCCCAGAGTTCAAGACCAGCTGGGTAAATAGTGAGGCCCTGTTTTTATTAAATAAATACATACCTACATATATACATAAATAAGATAAAATTTTAAAAATTAAAAAAAATTAACCAGGCATGAGCTGGTAGTCCCAGCTATTTGGAAGGCTTGCTTGAGCCTAGGACCCTGGGTGACAGAGAAATGATACTGTGTCTTAAAAAAAAAACAAAGATTCCCTTAAAGGAGTTCTATTCAAATTGCACCCTCTTTTGAGGACTGTCTTTTCTCCATGGTTAAGTCATAAAAGACGTATTGGTTTTAGAGATAAATGAGCATTCATGTAAATTAAATATTCCTAAAACTCTCAGAAAAATGGAAACTAACCCAAATGTTTTTTAGTTCACATGATCTGGGATATTCTTTAGTAAATAGAGTTAGTTTTGAAATTGTTGGACTAGTCAAATAAGCTTATGTTCATCTGTACTAGATGTTGAAGATCATAAAACTATATAAATCATTAAAATGTGCAATAAAAATGTACAAAATGTGCAATAAAAATGAATTGCTGAGCCAGGCATGGTGGCACGTGTCTGCAGTCCCAGCTACGCAGGAGGCTGAGGTAGGAGGATGGCTTGAGCCCAGGAGTTCTGGGCCGTGGTGCACTATACCAATTGATGTCTGCATCAATATGGGCATCAATATGGTGACCCCCTGTGAGCAAGGACCAACAGGTTGTCTGAAGAGGGGTGAAGAGGCCCAGTTTGGAAATGGAGCAAGTCAAAACTCCCATGTTGATCAAAAGTGGGATCACACCTGTGTATAGCCACTGCACTCGAGCCTGTACAACATGGCAAGACTTCATCTTTTAAAAATAATTAATTAATTAGTTAATTAAATATGTCTACTTACAAATAGTTTCAAAACTCTTTTTTTTTTGGTAACTTGAAGCCTTAAAGTATGCTAAGTAAGAGATATTCATTTAATGTCTGCATCATTTGTAAGAAGGATAAAATACTGAAAAATTAATTACTAAGCAGACATTTATCTACTTTTGGCTTCTTGAATTTTACAGAAAGACAAAAATATATTTGGGTCTACTTATAAACATGAGAACATGTACTATGAGAAATCACATGTTTCTAGGACTTAGGAAATGATGTTAATCTACAGAATGTTGTTATCTAACACAGTTCTCAATTACTGATGATTAAAATATAATTAATATATGTAATTAAAATGAGGCCAGGCATGGTGGCTCATGCCTATAATCCCAGCACTTTGGGAGGCTGAGACAGGAGGATAACTTGAGGCCAGGAGTTCAAGATCAACCTGGGCAACATATTGAGACCCCTATCTCTAAAAAAAAAAAAAGGAAATTTAGCTGGACATAGTGGTGCATACCTGTGGTGCTAGCTACTTTGGAGGCTGAGGCAGGAGAATCACTTGAGCCCAGGAATTCCAGCCTGGTGACAGATCAAGATCATGTCTGTTAAACAAATACTAAATAAATAAAATAAAACTACTAAAAATAACAAGGGAAACAACTCTATGCAAAATATACAGGGAAAGTAAGATGTATTTTTGGTAAGGAAAATCCTAAGACATGAAGATGTGCTTTCTGTTAAGGGAAAAGAAGTAATTAATTCTTTATTAAAGTAAAATAACTGATTTTTCTGGGATGAGAACGAGGAAAATGTAGGGGGGAAAAAAGGCTGATGAGAGCTGTGTGTGGTAGCTCCTGCCTGTAATCCCAGCTGGTCAGGAGGCTGAGGCAGGATCACTTGAGGCCAGGAGTTTGAGATGAGCCTGGGCACAGTGGCAAGATGCCATCTATAAAAAATAATGAAAAAAGTTACCAAGGCATGGTACCACGTGCCTGTAGTTCCAGCTACTCCGGAGGCTGAGGCAGGAAGATCACTTGAGCCCAGGAGTTTGAGGCTGCAGTGAGCTATGGTCATACTGCTGCACTCCAGCCTGGGCAAAAAAGTGAGACCTTATCTATTAAAAAAGAAAAAAAAAAGCTGATGGATTGAAATTAAAAAGGCTGTAAAAGGTTTTTGGAAAAGGAATCTTATCTTTGTGGTCGAAGCTAGCTAAGATTGTATGAAATTATTTATATAAGTTTTATTGAAATTAGCTTTGAGCCAGGTGTGGTGGCACGTGCCTGTAGTCCCAGCTACTCAGAAGGCTAAGGTGGGAGGATCAGTTGAGCCAGGATTTCAAGGCAAGCCTACGCAACATTAAAAATATATAGCTTTGGTATTAATAGTACACTGATACAAAACTAGAATTTGGTCTTCTCTAATAAAGTCACCAAGTTTTCTTGGAGTATGGGTCTCCTTTGATAAGAGATTGTAAAAGTTTTCTTTTCTTTTTTTTTTTTTTTAAATCTTGTAAGTAACTGGCCTAGGAAACAGATTTTGTGTTTCATCAGGATAAACTTCTGTACTTTGTGTTATTCTTATTAGGTCTGATTACTGAAGAAAACTGAGTCTTTTCAATATTAAAAGAGCTAAGATTTTTTACAATATGGAACTTTCTGTTTTTACCCTTAAAATCTTTTGTCACTTTGGTATTGTTTCGCAGTGACCTATGATCCTATTTAATCAACTGTTTTAAACCTTTGACATTTTTAGCATCCCAAATAAAATTCTAAATTTGACCAGAACTCACTTTAGGACTTCCCAGAGGGCCCCTGGAAAGTCTGAAAGGATTTGTCTCTCACTTGTAAAAAGGAGATATTAAACTAATTTGGCTTATTTGATGTGTTAAACTATATGGGAGCATTATCAAATAACTGATGCTAAATTTTCTTTGAGTTATATGAATGCCTCAGAAATTGTATGACCTTCTAAAACATCTGATATGTCGTGGTGTAATTTTATCAGTCTATATTTCAGTTATTGTGTTAAAATGTCACATGCCACCAAAATAACCAAACTTCCTTGTCAATTGCATCATTATAATGAAATCTCATTGGATCTTTAAGAGTGGCCATTTTGAATCTTGTCATCCACACATGGTTAATTGTTTTACTCTAATGTTTTCCTGAGTTCCTGACCTGCAGAAGCTGTGAAAGATAATAAATGCTTATTACTGATGTTTTAGATCGCTTACCTGTGGTGTAATTTGTTATGCAGGAGCACTGGATAACTAATACAGAGGATACTTGACAGTAGCTATTCACATTTAAATAAAATGTAAAGTGCCTCTCTGTAATCCAACAATTCCACTTCTGCGTGTCTATATTAGAGAAATGCCCCTAGATGGAAGCAAGATAGTATAGCAAATGATATTTATAACAGCATATATACATATACATATTATATATATATATATTTTTTTTTTTTTTGACACAGTCTCACTCTGTTGCCCAGGCTATAGTGCTGTGGCATCAGCCTAGCTCACAGCAACCTCAAACTCCTGGACTCAAGTGACCCTCCTGCCTCAATCTCCCGACTAGCTGGGACTACAGGCGCACGCCACCATGCCCGGCTAATTTTTTCTATTTTTAGTATAGATGGGGTCTCGCTCCTGCTCAGGTTGGTCTCGAACTCCTGAACTCCAGCAATCCTCCTACTTCAGCCTCCCAGAGTGCTAGGATTACAGGTGTGAGCCACCTTGCCTGGCTACAGTATATTTTTAATTGTGAAAAAGGAGAACCAAAATGAATGTCCGTAAATCAACTATGGTGCATGGGTACTGCAGAAAGACCTTGGTTCTTTCTAAAGTTTCTACCATGTATTGCTTTTAGAAGCAATAACCATCCCTACCTCCACATAAGTGATTGCAGGCTCCAGGCCAAACATGGTAGAGGAGTTACATCTGGCTGATGCTAAGATGGAAGAGGGGTAGGTCAGCACCTCCCAAGGACTGAGCACCAAAGCAAGGAGGAGGATTGGAGGGGTCTCACGTGAGGCTGGGGGAAGAGAGTCATAGGCTTGAAGGGTTTGTGCAAGGCTCCCTAGGGAAAAGCCTCATCTGCCCAGGAAAATTCCAGTTCCTACCACCTGCAGGATGGTGTCCAGCAAATATGTGGCCAGGGATAAGGACCAGCTATGATACACTAACCTACAGGAACCAGCAGGCAGGAGATGTGGCCACATGAGGGGCTCACCTTGGGTGAGGGTCCCCAGGGTGTAGTGTGGGACACAGGCCTGGCATCTGCGTACTTTCAGCTTCCTCCATCATTTCTTCCTAGGAGTCTAAACCACCAACAGACCCAGGAGAGTCTGCAATGTCAAGACAGGGGAGGTTCATTTCAGGATTGACCTTATGTGGCCTCCTTCTCTCTCTGAGGCCAGGAGGTTTGTGTTTGTCTCTATCTCCTTCCTGGGTCACCCATTCAGGCTCTCACCAGGGGCCACTGCCTTGGGTGCCACCAACCCAAATGAAGGCACAAAATAGAAAAAGAGCTCTGGAGCAAATAACAAAGGGAGTAGCCATTCAATTTTATCAGGATGACAAACTCCTGACAAAGCTCGGTGCCTCTGTTTGTGAGTTTATGTGTCTTTTGCTCCATCAACCTTCCTAGAACCACAGTGCAGAAGAGGGAGGGTTGTCCGAGGACCTTATTAATATGTTCCAAAAGCTCCAGGGAGTCTAACTTGCCAGAGGGTTTGACAGTGAGGACTGGCTTTGCCATTGAGGTTATAAGATCAATGTTTTCCATAAGTCAAGAATCTAACAAAACACATCTGAAGCTCACATATTATATAAGATATAACAGCAGTCATACCTTTCTAATGATTCACAGAAAAATATTTTAGATGTCAACCTGGAAATATGCAAGAGAAGGGTGATGGTTGCCATCCTTATGTATATGTGAACATACTAAAAAACACTGAATTGGACACGTTAAAACGGTGAATTATATGGCATGTGAATTATACCACAATAAAAAAATGTGCAACAGGGGTACAGTTAGAGTGATCAACCATTCTGGCCAGTCTGGGGCTGAGGGGATTGCTGGGACTCAGGACTTGAAAAACTAAAACCTTGAAACTCCTGAGCAATCCAGGACAAGCTGATCACCCCAGATACAGAGTTTTTAAAAATTATTTTTGGGAGAATGAGAGCAAAAATGTTCGAAGATGTGAACAGGTCTCACATCAACACAAAATCTGAAACCCTGCTGGCAAGAGAGGCCCCTTTGGGGAACCTGCTCACTCTCTCCTCTCTCACCTTCCTCCCACCACCCCAACTTCCTGCCTGTACACAGCCCAGCAGGGGCCTGGCATTAGTAGGCTTCAGTAGGTGCCAGTCCACACACTCTGAGGCCCGTATTAGTGGTTGTCTACCTGTTGCTTGTGGACCACTTGGGCTCAGGATTTTCATCACCTCACCTCCCTCCCCGGACCACAAATAAAGGCTCCATAGGTCAATTGCAGCAGAACTTTATCCTTCTAAAAGTATCCTCAGGCCCCCACAGCCCCGCATTCAGCCTCCAGCTAGCTTGCCTCCACTGACCAAGTTGTCTGACGTTCTGCCTCCAGCCACCATCTCTGTGTTGTGTTCTCCACGAAGGGGACATGGCTGCTGGCCAAACAGGAAAGCCCATGTCTAAAAATTAATAGACATGGTTTAGGTTTCCCACATCTCCAACTCGACAAAATACAGCCATCGGTAGGATCTGAGATTCCAAGAGTCTAACAGAGAGAGGCGGCGATGAGCATCTACCCGGGAACTCTTCCGATGCGGCGCTGACAGGCAGTCGCAGGAAAGCAAGGCCCAGATCGTGTTGTACTGGCAAAGTACCTGGCATACGGTAGGTGCTCGTACATACTTGATAATACACACTCTCTCCTTAGCATTGCCGGGGATAACTGGCAGCTTGGGCCGGCATCCCCGAGGGGTCCGGATCTCAGGGACTCGATAAAGTCAGCACGCAGTAGGGTCGCAGGAAATGCAGGCGGCCAGGGGCGGGCCTGCGGCAGGCAACACCAGGAGTCCCACGTAGCCACCGTTCTACCTAGCCCGGGGAACCTGGGGTCCCGACCCTGTCGGACAGCTGAGCTGGGAGAGAGGTGTGGCTCCCGGGAACTCCATTTCCCACAAGCCCGAGCGCGCAACTCCATTTCCCACAATTCTGCCTCCACTTCCGGCGTGGGCGAGGCGCCGCGCACGGCTTCCGGGTTTGGGCCTGGCGTTGCGGCTGAGGCGGCGGCGGCGGCGGCTGACCTGGACGCGGGTGGCGGGAGCTGGGGACCGGAATGGATGTTTCGGGGCAGGAGACCGACTGGCGGAGCGCCGCCTTCCGGCAGAAGCTGGTCAGTCAAATGTGAGTAGGGGTCGGGGCGGGGGTCACGTTTGCCCGACCTTCGTCCCTCGCGTGGAGGGCGAGGTCGGGGCCAGACCCGCGGAAGACCCCGGCACCGGGACCCCCGGGAGCCCGAGGGCGTCGGGAGACCGAAGGCACTGAGGGCCCGCGTGGGTCCCAGGGCGCGGACCTCCCCCGGCTGCCCCCTCCGTTCCCGACGTGGACTGCTTGTTAGCTTTCCTGGGGCCGAGCTCTGCAAACCAACGAGCCCTGGCTTATGAGTCATCGTCCTGAGCTTTCTCATTCGTCATTTGTGTGCTTTGGGTGCAGACTTTCCCCTGCTTTGAACCACAGTGAATACGGAAAGAGAAAGAGGCAGCGGCTTGTAGTGGGTTTAGCGGGGCGAGTGCTTCGTGGTTTCTCTTCCAGAAAAGCACATCAGGGGTGAGAGAAAGAGATTTAAAGATAGTGGATGGGAGATAAGGGTGGGAGGGTAGTTGTTTGGGCTGTGGGCGGTGGGGACGGAGAATCCTAAGTGTGACCCCCCAAAGGAACGTGGACTTCGTTGAAGGATGGCAGGAAGTGGCTGTCAGGAAGCAATCATCGATCATCGGTTTTGGTGGAGGGAATGAAGAGCTGAGGTCAGTGCCCTCTCAAAGCCCAACTCCAGCCCCTCGCCACCGACTGCTTGTCCCGTTTAGCAGTTTTTACTGAGCTTACTGGCGTGTTGTGCTCACCACACATTTGCCTGAGACACAGCCCTTTCCCTGAGGGATGGCACTGTTGGTAAAGGAACAGTCATAGTTCAGTCTTGTCAGTCCTCCATAAAGTAGTTTATATTGCAGGGGCTTCCTGCGAAGTGGCAGTTAGCTCGAACAGTCCAGGAGCAGACTTGTGGAGTAGGTGACAAATAAATTGAGTGCTAGAAAGACAGATAGGAATGGAATAGCCACCATTCCAAGCTGAGGAGTGGGGAAGCATGAGCACTTGCCTCAAGGAGGACCTTGTAAGCTGAGAGTTCTGGGGTTCGAGGAGTTCAGGAGATAATGGATGAGGGTGCGCAGGTGCTGGTAGTGGTGGGGGTGTTATGCTAAGGAGTTGAGTCTGTTTTTGGCATGTGGCATTCTTTGAGGTAGTGAAATGCCAGTGTCGGAAATATCCCTAGAGTCACTGGAGATGAATCAAGGACAGAGAAGAGAGGCCCGTTAGGCTGTTAAGAGAGTTTTGAGCACCTGGGAGATGGAGACCTGTCCTTTGTCATCTGTGTATTCCCATTGCTAGCTCACCGCCTGCCACATTGCTCCATAAAATGGTCGTAGAATGACCTAGTCAGGCCTGCATTAGGTAGTGGTAGAAACTGAAAGAGGAAGACAGATTCCAGAGGAAGGGGATAGTGTAGACAATTCTTGATGACTAACTGGATGCAGGGGGTGGGGTGAAGCAGTATGGAAGGAAGGAAGCTGGGCTGAATGCCGGGAAACCTCTTGGTACAGTGGAAGCAGTGGGGACTAAAGAGTTAGTGGCTCTGAGCACTGGGCAGAATAGCCTTGGGACATTTCTGCGGATTTTGCAGAACCAGTGAGCAGTGTTTCATGGATGCACCCCTGTTATCTATAGGTGAAATCTTGTGCAGGCACTTCTGGGCTCTTGCAAGAGAAGCCCCAGGGCAAGGATTCCTCTGTGGGAAAGCCCAGAATTTAAGAACTGGAGGAATGAGTTGTCATCAAAGGAAATGAGGAGGGCTGTTGGAGAGTTTCAGGGTGTTGAGAGTCACTGGATACTAAATAATTCAGTTTCCTTTTGCTTCCAGGAGAACTGGGTTCTTTCTTTTTCTGTGCCATGTTGCTGCTTGTGTACTATTTTTCTATTGCTGCTATAATAAATTACCACAAATTTAGCATCTTAAAGCAGTGCAAATTTATTATCTGGTAGTTTCTGTTGGTAGGCTGAACTAGGTCTCCTACTTAGGGTCTTACAAGGCAGAGATCAAGATATTGGCAGGTTGCATTTCTTACTGGAGATTCTTGGGTAGAATCTGCCTCCAAGCCTATTCAGGTAGTTGGCCAAATTCAGTTCCTTGAGCCTGTAGGACTGAGGTGTCTTCTTTCCTTACTGGCTGTTAGTCAGGAGTCAGTCTTTGTTCCTGGAAGCTGCCCACATTCCTTCTCATGCTTTCTATGTGGCCCCTCCAGCTAGGGCTGGTTCTTCTGCCACATCTCTCTGACTTCAGCTAGAGAAAATTCTTTACTTTTCAGGGCTCAGATTAGATTTGGCCCACTTGGATAATCCGCGATAATCTCCTTAAAGTCTGTAACTTTAATTACATCTGCAAAATCCCTTTTGCCATATAATGTAGCATATTCGAAGGTTCCAGGGATTAGGGCATGGATGTCTTTGGGGAAGAGGGTGTTCTCCTACCACAGCTGGGATGAGCAGTTGCAGAGGTTGCCTTCCTGAAGGGATGTGGGTGTTCTTGGTTCTCAGATTTGCCTTTCTCTCTAGGATTCTCTTTGAAAGTCGTGATTCTTGGTGCCTTGGTTTATTGTGTTCATAGGGTTAAAAAAGAGGATTTGCGTTAGGATTCTTCGCATACCTTTAATTCTAACTTCCTCCGGGGTGTTTTTGCTGTTTAAAGTCAGCCATTTTGAGAGTGCTTTGAACCCAAGTAATTTATAGTCGATGAGGGAATAAAGAAAACATAGGGAAGAACTGTTTGGTTTTAATGGAGGGGAAAGCATCTGATACTAGTTGTCTGTCTCTTGCCTGGCTCTTCAGTATATCTACCAAGAACCTAGGGGATGATGCCCCAGAGAATGGGTTAACCTAGTCTCCCAGCTCCCACTGAGAAAAAGCGATTTTCAGTGGGGGCTGGTTAGGAGAGCCATGACTAGACAGCCCTTGCAGGGACTCTCTCTAGTCCAGCCTCTTCTTAGCCCTCCGCTGCCTCTACTTGGTGCTGGCCCATCCCCTCCTGTCCTCCCAGCCCTCCCATCCTTCCTGTCCCAACAGCACAAGTGAGGGTGAAGCTTGATGTGCAGCCGAGGGGGTCATGCTACTGGCCTGCTGCAGGCCTGTCAGTGACTTCCCTTAGCATCAGAATAAAACTCCACATGTCACCTACTCCCAGCCCCTTACCCTGGCTTGGCTGAGCCACCTCATCTCCTATCCCCCAGCCTGTTCCAGCCTTTCTTGTCTTTCAGCTTCTTGAACATTCCAAGCTCTTCCTTTGTTCTCTCTTTTAAACCAATTTATTATCAAGTATTTAAGGTATCCAAAAATGTGTAGATCCTTGCCTCCCCCACTATGTTTATAACCAACTTCCTGTCTTCCTTTAGTTGTCTGCTCAGGATCCTTCCCTGCTCACCCTGCCTAAAGTGGGTCACCCCTCTGATCTGTTTTGTCTCAGCCCTTTTTAGTTTCCCCTAGGACCGCAGTCCTGTGAAGCACGGCACCTGGCATAGGAGGTACTTGCTGAAGAGTGCAAGAGTAAGTGTTTTCCTGGGGGCTGCGTGAGCCACCTCTTGCACTCCAGTGTTGGTCTTTACCTGAGCCAGTGTGTACTGTGAAGCTCTGGAACCCCTGCTTTCTCCACTTGTTAGGCAGGCTGACCTTTCTGAATTGTATCTGTCATGTATGAATGCTAGGAGGCCTGTCTGTCTCGTAGGGATGGTGGGAGGAAAATGGAGAGACCTTAGTACAGCCCCTCACAGAGGTCTCGGGACTCAGTTATGAGCTCCCTGATGCCACGTCCTGCGCCCTCGCAGCAGTAGGAGATCCCATAGCCTTGGATTGTGAAGGCGATACGCAAGCCTGGTTAAGGGAATTGATGACACTTAAAGGAGCCTGTTGGGGGAGGGTAGTTGGGAAACTGTTGGTGGGTTCAGATTGGCTTTTCACTGAACACTCACTTTCCCTGAAGAGACCGCAGGAGAAGCTCCCTTAGAACCCCCTGAGCTGGCCTTTGTGGGGCTTGGGCTTCGTCGTGGAATTGTTGGGTTAACGTTGAGCACGTCTCTGGTTTACAGGCTCCCAGAGAACAAAAGTGCATCTGTAGCGTCTAGCGCTGCACCTGACTTAGAGGTTTGCAGAAAATATTTAAGCTGTGAATGAATGAAAGGACTTCATCAATCATTTTCTACCAGTTCTTTTTAATTTTTCTGCCATCTTATTCTTTTTTGAAAAAATAACTAACTAACTAATTAATTATTTTTTGAGACGGGGTCTTGCTCTATTGCCCAGGCTGGAGTGTAGTGGTATCATCATAGCTCACTGCAGCCTCAAACTCCCACAATCTTCACACAATCTTCCCATCTTACCCTCCCAGAGCTCTGGGATTACAGGCATGAGTCACTACCCCTGGCTGCCATCTAATTCTTGAGACTTTTATCCCCCCACCCCTCGGAATAGCAGATTGCACACATAGAGATGAAATAAATCAATGTCCGGTGGGCAGAACAGAGTATAGAGGGAGGGAGGGAGGGGAAATGCAGCTTGGGAAGGGCAGCCCAGGATTGGGGCTCTGGTGAAGTGCCGGGGTGCCTTGGGGGAGCATGGAGTGGAGCTGGGACGGAGAGGTCAGCCACCTCTTCTGTTGAAGCCTCCAGGGAGACCTGAGCTCTAGGTCTGGTGTCTGGAAGACATAGAGAGTTTGGCCTGACCACAAGCAGAAAGTCAGATGCTCTTTAGCTAGAAACAAAATGAAAACACAGGGAACAAAAAATAGAACATACAGCCAAACAGCAGCTGCCAAGGGGCTGAAGAGGCCTTCAGAAGGAGAAGGCGTACCCTTAAATGTGCAAGCCCAGGTCCTGCCTATGGGTCGTGGTCCTTCCTATGGGAAGAAGCCAGCAAGTAGTGGCCGAGCTTTTTCTGTGGCTTTTCCTGCTTAGGCCTCCTAACAGCCCTGGGCCCTCCTGGTCTTTCTAGTCCGTATTTTCCAGCGGGGAAGCTGCTGAGCCCTGCCGCTTTCTTCATAGCTTGGTTGTCTAAGACGCTGCGCCTGCTTACAGATGTCTGTGTGAAACCCATTGCTAGAGTGTTCGCTCTCTGATGGCAGGGCCCTGTCCATCCCTCTGCTCACCTCCATAGCCCCAGTGCCCTAACCCTCACCCTTATGGGCAAACAGGAAGTGATTGTTGAGTCTCTGTAGTGACAGTGACCTGAGGGGACTAGAGCCCTTAGTCATCTGCTCAAGATTCCAGGGCTTTCTCAACAGTAGTTGACATGTAGTGGGTATGCTATGCCAAGCCCTGTTGCAGGAGTTGACATATGTTGGCTCATGGGCGAGAGGGGCAGCTCGAAGTTAACCCAGGCCAAGTGCACTGGGAGACCCAGTAGAGGAGCCTGCTATTGGTGGCTCCTTGATAATTTTAGCAACTTCCCATGGGTCCTTGGACCCCCAAACAGCAAAGGGCCAGCCTGCCAGCGGGCCAGCCCCACCAGCTCCAACTGTAAGTGACCCCACCTGCCTACCACAGCTGCATGTCCTGGTGTCTGTTCCTGACCAGAGGTCACTCAACTGTTACTGTTATTCATGACAATGTGGCTGTGGCAAGTAGAGGACCCACATTGCAAGGTGGGAAGGACTGTGACCACGTGATTATCTCCCTGCTATAGTCACAGTGGGGCCGGGGAGTACCAGACCCCTTTAAAGCATTGCTTGGGACAGTAATTTTGATTAAATATTCAGAGGATAAAAATTTTAAGGAATTCTAATGAATTATTAAAAATTCAAGGCCAGGCTCAGTGGTTCATGCCTGTTATCCCAGCACTCTGGGAGGCCAAGGCAGGAGGATTGCTTGAGCACTTGCTCAAGGACTCACTTGCTCAAGGATTGCTTGAGGACTTTGAGGTTATAGTGAGCAGTGATTGCACCATTGACTTCCAGCCTGGGCAACAGAGTGAGAGCCTTTCTTATGGTGGCTCACACCTGTAATCCTAGCACTCTGGGAGGCTGAGGTGGGAGGACTGCTTGAGCTCAGGAATTTGAGACCAGCCTGAGCAAGAGTGAAACCCTGTCTCTACTAAAAAGAGGAAAATTAGCCAGGTGTCATGGTGTGCGCCTGTAATCCCAGCTACTCGGGAGGCTGAGGCAGGAGGATCGCTTGAGCCCAGGAGTTGGAGGCTGCAGTGAGCTATAGTGACACCACTGCACTCTAGCCCAGCAACAGAGTGAGACCTTGTCTCAAAAAAAAAAAAAAAAATTCAAAATGGAAAATTTAAATCACAAAACCAAGTAGAGTAATTTAAAGACCTCGGTCCATGTACCTACCACTCAGCTTCAAGGGTCATCGACTCTTGGCCTTCTCCGCTCAGTTATTTTGATGCTCAGAATGTTTTAGTGGCCACCCACTGTGGATTGGACTGAGTCTTGGTCCTTCCTCCAGAGTCTGCACCTGTGTGCCAGACCCCCCTGCCCATGCTCTGTCACAAGAGGCTCCCTATGGTTCCTCAGACTAGCCCAGGTCTTGCACTGGCTGTCCTGCCTGAAAGACCTATCCTGCATGGCTGAGCTGTGCACCCCTCCTCCCGCTGCCCGGCCCCCTGCTCTTCCCACACACACGGTGAAGAGGTACCAGTTTGCAGGTGGATTGTCTGAAGGCTAGTGTCCCCCTAGTGTGAGCTGTACAGGGCAGGGGCACCAGGAATAGTTTTGAATTAGAGTTGATTCCTGCCCCACCAGGGTGCTGTCGCACAGGGAGGCCAGGGTCCATCCAGCTCCGGTTTCCTGAGCACTGCGGTGGGCCCATTCGGGTGTTGATGGGGCATTCACTTCAGGACTAGAGACAGCAGTAACACCATGCAAACACATAGGCAAACCAGCACACTCATCTGGGGACACAAAAATGAGGGTCATTTTTCTGGAAGGCCATTTGGCAGTTCTGTTTATCCCTTAAAGTGTCCATTTCCTTAGGTATTTCCTCCTGGGACCTAATTGGGAGAGTGTTCAAAGCCTGACCGGTGGCAGGGATGCCCATGGCCACGCCATCTCAGGACACAAACCGGCCGTGGGAGCTTGGTTGGAGCTGTAGCTGCAGGTGATCGTTCCTGTGCTGCTGCTGACAGTGACGTGGGGGATGGCCATGATGCATCCACGTCAACAGGAGCTGGTTACCACGCAGGATGTGTGGTGCAGGCCAAGTTTTGTTACATAGGTGTCTTTAGCTGGTTATGAGTGATTTTAATTTTCTTTTTAATTTTCAGTACATGTATGCACATGTATATATTTTTAAAGAATGAACACACATACTCCTTTTGTAATTAGAAATCTCTAGACAAGGACCCTGTCTGCAAATGATGTAGAACGTCACTGCATGCTCTGTGCCCCTCTGTCCCCTGAGCCCTTAGTGCCAAACCAGCCTTCCTGAGACGATTCTGTCCTTTCCACCCCTACAGAGGCGCTTAAGGCCCTTGCCCTTTGAATCTGAAACTGTCCTTCCTAGTGATCCTCCCTCGTGCTGGCACAAGAGCCCTGCGCCACTCTGTGCCCTCCTCAGACACTGTCATGACTGGCTCTTCCTCTGTCTCCTGAGGCTGTTTTCCCTCTTCCCTGGTGAAGCTTTGACCTTCGCCTCATCTCCTCCTGATGGCTCGGCTCAGCCCGTGGTGGTTCCTACTTTGGAGTTTACGGAGCCCTCATTGGGTGCATCCTGACATGACCTGAACAGATCAACTGCTTTCTTTTTTTTCCTATTTTTACATTTTTTATTATTTTTTGCCTTCCAACACTATTAGAAATTCCTCGAGTGCGGAACCTGGTCTTACAGCTCTGCGTCTCTTGTAGCTCCTAGCACGGTGCCTTGGCTTAGATGAGGTGCGTAATAGTCACGTGTAGGCTTGTGGGAAGCAGCTCTGGCCAGGGCTTTGGCCTTCCGTGCTACTTATACCCGAACTGCTTCTCATGTTGAGCTGTTTTTATTGATACATTTATTTAAAGACAAAGGGGAGTACAGGCTAGAGAACCTTTACAGGGGTATGGAATAGGAGCCAAGGCATCATAGCCTCCAAACCACCACTCCCTGAGGGAGATGCTCCCCTCAACTTAAATAATGAATCTCTTTCTAACCTAGGTGTGGGACTTTTAATAAAGGTCCCATGACTGATGAGTCAAGCATCTCGAGGTAGAATAACTGTTACTTGGGGCAGTGAGTCCTTGGAGAAGGTACTTCACTTTCTTTCCAAGCCCACAGTCTCTTTATTTTGAGCTTTTTATTTTGAGAATGTTTCAACTATATAGAGAGTTGCAAGGAGAGTAAAAGCATTCGGGCGTCCCCTTCCCTGGGACTTACCAGCTTGCTCTCACTATGCCATCTTCCGTGCTGGATGGGTGGCAGCTGTGCTGTTTGCTCCCTGGGGCCGCCGCCTCCTGGGCCCTGTTCCCCTTTAGGCCAGGGCCACACAGGCTTCTCTGAGCTCTGCCTGGGAATCTGGGGAGCAAGAGTGGGGTGGGGCCTGGCTGCAGGGTGGTCTTTGAGCTGAGCCACTTGTCTCCTGTCAGGGAGAGAGCCAGCAAGGGAGATGAGGGGCGCCTGGGCCAAGGGCTGGGGAGCAGAAAGGCCCCTACCTCTGGGCCTCCTGCTCTTCCCAGCCTAAGTACCCTGAGCTCCTTCCTTTGTTGGGGGTGGGGGAAGGCAGTGCTTGGTTAGGAACTGGCCCGTCCCACATCCCAACTGCCCCATCTGCTCTTCTGTCTTCCCAGCTTCCTTTCAGTCCTCACCAGGCGTGACCTTTGAGGGAGTGATCTGGCTGCTGTGTGTGGGAGGAGCCCCTGTTGTGAAGTGGAGAGAACTCAGGGTTCGCCCTCAGAAGCCCTGGTGGATCACCATTGGCCCTTCAGATGCTGCCAGTCTGCTTTGATTCATGCGAGGGAGAAATCCCTGCCAGGGCTGTGCAGCAGGGATTCAGGCCAACCAAAGGACAGGGCAGGGTCCTCGGGCCCCGGGCTCAGAGCTCTGGCCTATGTCATGTGGTGTTTATATTGCGATGTAACATACCTACCACAGCGGGTGACACAGCAACTCCAGCGTTCATCGTGCTGCCAGAAGATTGTTCACACCGCCCAGAGAGAGCTGCATGGTGAACAGGCCTCACACCCAGCAGGCTCCTCCCTCTGCTTCAGCCAGGGCGAACCCTGCCCTACTCTTCTGATTCCCATGCCCAAGGAGACATTTGACCTGTTCTTGAAATTCCCATCACCAGAATCACACTCTGTGTGATCTCCTGCATCACATCTGGAAGTTCATCCTCACGTGCAGCAGTTGTCGTTTATGACGTGGGTATTCCACGCCTGACTCTGCTCCAGGTCACTTTACTGTTCTACGCTTAATGGATTTTGGAGTGAGTGCCAGTTCTCTGTGCGAAGGCAGCACCAGGAATGGCTTTGGTCATGTCTTCTGGTGGATATTAACTCTCTGGGCTGTGCACCTTAGGAGTGGAGTGGAGGCCTGCCTGGGTCAGCGGATGTGGCCTTGTAGTGTGTTCTGCTGAACACTTTCCCAAGTGGTACCAATTTGTGTTCCCACCGGCAACGTGGGGGAGTTCCAGCACCCTGGTATTGTCAGGGAACCTGCCTTTATACCAAGCACCCTTGGTAATTTTAAATGCGCACTCAAATATGAGACCCACTGGATGCAGGGACAATAGGAACGGAAGGATGATTTAGGAGGCAGAGAGCCTGTAAGGAAAGAAGCAGTAGGATTTGGTGATTCCGTATGTGTGTGTGCTTCTGCCTGTGTGTGTGCATGCATGCACGTGCTTGCAGGAGGAGAGAAGGAGGGAGACACAGGTGTACACCCCTGCAGGAGAAGAGCCCTCTCTCTTTACTGATTCTGAGTGGGGTGGGTGCAAGGTGATGCCAATGGGAGATGCAGGAAGCCAACCTGGGAAGAGCAGTTGCTGCAGGAGCCAGTGTGTGGGCCGTCCTGGAGGCTGAGCGAAGCCAGTTTGCTCAGGTGGGGCCCCAGAGGAGGGCTGTGGCGGGCAGAGCAGATGTGGAGAGAGAGACTGTGCGGGGAGGGGATCTGGCACAGTGAAGCCAGGTCATCAGCCTCCAAGTTGCTCAGCAGTCACAGCAGCCTCGGCCCTGTCTCTCCCTCCTGTTTGGTCAGTGCCTTCAGGACTTGTGAGTAAGTACTTTATTCGCTTCAGATAACATTGTAGGGGATTGTAAAACAGGAAGGTGTTTTCCATAATCTCTGCCCAGAGCTGGCTGTGACTGACATATTGATATGTTTCCACCATTCCTGTGTATACTTATGACATGGTATGTATGTATTTTATTTTAATTTATTTTTATTTATTTATTTATTTATTTAGCGACAGTGTCTCACTGTGTTGCCCGGGCTAGAGTGCCGTGGCGTCAGCCTAGCTCACAGCAACCTCAAACTCCTGGGCTCAAGCAGTCCTTCTGCCTCAGCCTCCCGAGTAGCTAGGACTACAGGCATGCGCCACCATGCCTGGCAAATTTTTTCTGTATATTTTTAGTTGTCTGATTAATTTCTTTCTATTTTTAGTAGAGACGGGGTCTCGCTCTTGCTCAGGCTGGTTTCAAACTCCTGAGGTCAAGCAATCCGCCCACCTCGGCCTCCCAGAGTGCTAGGATTGCAGGCGTGAGCCACCGCGCCCGGCCTGTGTTTTAAATATGTAAATATATATGCACGTGTATTCGAGTTCAGTTTTGAGTCGTAGGTTTCTCATGGCCAAGGGTGTGCTGTCTCCCGGGGTGGACTCTGGCTGGGCCCTGTGCTCCCACAGCCCATGTCCACACAAGGTGTGGACCGTGCACAGCCATCCCGTGGGCTTGAGATAAGCACTGGACTTCCCCTTTTTTTTAAGTTCCATTGTGGAATTTTTCAAGTGTTCCCAGAAGCAGAGATAATAGAAAAATGGTTTCCCCAGTACTATGAGAGTTAGTAACATATGGCCAGTGTTGCTTCACCCACCCCTCCCCACCCGCTTCTGGACTATTTTAAATTACATCTCAGATACCAGATGATTTCAACTGTGAGTGCCTGAGTGCAGATCTATGGAAGATAGGGCTTCCCCACCCCCACCAATACCACAAAGCCGTGTGAGATAAGCATTTTCATAACGTCCTGGGTTGGCAGATTGGGTCCTTGCCACATGCTTGCCTGGCAGTGGGTGGGACATGGGCTGGAGCTGGGGGAGCCCCAGTCTAGCACCGAGACAGGGATCACAAGGCCTCTTCAGCCGTCTGGGTTCTTTTGAGGTCAAACCAACAGATTGGAGTAAACGAAGGAGGCTTATGTGGTCTTCTGAACTAGCTCAGGTAATGGCACTCCATTTGAGGGGCAGCAGTCTTTTCTTCAGGTTAGTTCTTCATTGATCTTGTTCACGGGGCATTGAGAGATCTTGAGAGCAGAAGTAGGAGCTTTGTCCAGCGACCGAGAAGAGTGTGGAGAGAGAGGGTCTCGAGTTTCCTGTATTGGTATGATTAGAGAATTTCTTTCTGCAAAACCAAAATACCCATTCCTACGTGTAGGTGGATAGTTAAATTCTGAAATACATGTTTTTATCTTGTTAAAAACACTTTTTTGTTTCTTTAAAAAGGTCAAAGAACCAGAATGCAGAAGTGTACAGGAAAGAAAAATATTGTAGTCTGTTTGGGATATAGTTTGGCAAACATGCTCCCAGCTACCTGTGAGGTCTAGAGGCCAGGTGTTTGCTTTGGTTACTGTTGGTGACTAAACAATCGGTGGCTCATCATTTCCTGCCTCAGAGGCAAAGCCACCTGGGCACAGGGGCAGTAAACTGGCTGCAGGATGGGGAGAAGACCAGGGACGGCAAGGGATGCCGCTCTGTAGCTCTCTGGAGACACAGTCATGGTCAGAAGACTGGGTGAGAACCAGCCCTGTGCTGGCGGAGGGCAGGGAGGTGCCTCTCAGGTGGGCGGGGTGGGCCGGGGTACTGCCTTGCCTGCAGCTGCTGGCCTCACCCTCCCTGAGCCCTACCAGCCGTGTATGCTGTAACTGTGGAGCCACCTGTGGAAGGAATGTGTGGCAGGGGCCTTTCGACACTCCTGGACATCAGAGTTACAAATGGGGCCGAAACTTCCTGTCCCAGTGTCGGCAGAGACAGGAAGGTTTAAACAGGGGAAAGACTTTCTTGATAATGGCTATTGTTCACTGAGTATTTTTTGTGGCCCGCTCTTTTTGTGCATTTTGTCATTTAATTTTTAGTTACTTTAAATTTTATCAAAGTACATGAATTGTGAAAAGACTTACGAGAAACCACAGTGGTTCCTACTCTGCTGGTCCTCCCTGGTGGAGCAGCTGCCTCTGACTCTGAGCTGTTTCTTCTGGCACGTGTCCTGATTCTAAGTAACGCACACACGCCGCTGTCTCGACTTCCGCTGCTGTCCTTTCTGCTCCTGCCTCTTTGTTCTCCCGGGAGTTTACTTTCTGGGTAGATCAGTAATAAATGTTTACATTTTCTGCCTGCACAAATGATACTCACAGTTGAGCATAGTGGTGTACCGCAATTGTCTGATTTTTTTTTTTTCCCTAGAGAAAACTTGCCTTTTGAAAACTGCACCCAGTTTTCTGTGTACCTGTTGATGATTCTTCCCGTATCTTCTGGTGGCCTCTAGGTTATCCCAGGCTCCTCGCTGTCGGGCTGTGTGTCAGTTCCAGCTCATTCCCTTGGGCCTCCCTTCTGGAGCCCCCGGGCAGTGGCTGCAGGCATGATGCTTGTCTCTTGTCTGTCGAGTCACACGCCTCCAGACTGTGACTGTTGTCCTCCTGTGTCTGGTCCTTGTTTCCCATATCATGTGCCACTTTCTTTGTGGTTCACTCCCTTTTCTGCTTCCTGAGAGAGGGCTCATGGGAATTAACTTTCTGGAGACCATGCCAATTTGGGTGCATCTAGACTCCTTGGTGGGACATACTTCTTGGAGGATTTAGAAGCACGTTCCACTGGCTGTGTGCTCCTCTCCTATGGCTGTGGCTCTGAGCCTCACAGTAGCTTCCTTGCTCCCCTAACTGAAGCCTGCCTCTCAGGGAGGGTTCCTTTGAGTCATCTCAGGGCATTTCCTGTGCTGAGACAGTAGGAATGCTGGCCCCTGGGCCCTCTTCTAATTTTCTTTCTCTTTTCTGCTGTTGTCTTAGCTCTGCTCTCTGGGTGATTTCCTCAATTTTATCTCTGACCTTTCACTGCTAATGTGCTTTTATTTCTAAGAACTCCTTTTTTTTCTTTTTTGTATCTGACTTTTCCCTTTTTATAGCATCCATTCCTGTTAAATGGATGCAAGGTAGTGTCCTATCTCTATAGATAATATTGAATCTATATTTCCTTCCTGTTAAGTTTCTGTTACTTTCAAGTTACTGTTTTTTGGGAGCTAACAAGAAAAGGGTATCTGCCATGTTAGGGTGTCTGGGAGCCCTTGGCTGGCTGGTCGCTCTAAGAGAGGGGCCCTCCGAAGCCTAGGGGTCTCTCTGAGCAGGTGGGGCTTGTCAACAAGGAGCTGCACTGGAGACTCACGTGGCTGCAGGTTCTCTGAGTCCTTCCTCCAGAGCATGGTCTTCCAGACACTGGGCTGCAGGGTGAGGGCCTCGCCGCCAGCCTGCTGCTCACTGTACTGGAGGAGGCTGAGGGCTGACCAGCTGGTGGGTCTCAGCAGTGAGTAGGGATCTTGTCACTTAGACAAGGGCACCGATGGCCACTCTGTCCACCTGTCTCAGTGTCCTGCCTGTGCCTTTTCAACTGAGTGGGTTGACCCCCCAGTCCAGTGACTCTCCATTCCCAGAGAGCAAACCTACAGTAGCCTCTTGGTGCTTGGGTAGTTACCCACAGGTGAAGTCAGGGAGTGGAGAGGCAGGGAGAGCTTTCGACCTCCATTCCAGAGCACCTGGTGCAGGCCGGCCTTAGCCTCGCGGGGACCTGGGGCTGTCATCGGGCGGGCTCTCCCCTCCTCACTGTTACTAACTTAGGGCTCCACTTTCTTGGTCTGCTTGCTGTGTCACTTACCACTGGGCCATTAGCTCTGCAGCTTATAAAATGCTGTGTTGTGGCCATCATTTTCATTTTTCCCATCTTTTGTGTGGTTTCAGTCGAGTTTTAGGATGGAACAAAATTAGACGTCAGGTTCAGTCCCTCATTCAACCTAAAGATTCGTATCTCAGTTTTATTTTTCAAATGTAGTTGTCAGAGGGAAGGCTTTTATTTGGAGTGTAAATGAGCTCCACGCCCATGTGGCTGCGTGTGTGTGCAGACAGGGCCACTGCTGTTCTCAGGGCAGGACATCACATTTGGAACCTGTGTGGTTTTCATTCTGACTGATGGCTTAGTCATCCTTCTCTCCAAATAAGTTTCTGGTGTTTAAAATATTTGGCTCTTAGCGAGTATAATATTTTTTAGAAAACAAACCATAACAAAAATTTTGGAGTGAAAAAATGGTCCTTTCTGAATTGAAAATATGAAACTCAGTAGATGTGACAAGAATTGGTCAAAGTGTTGCTTCCCTCTCAGGGCCAGTGGAGTGATTTGCTTCCTTTCTTTTATATCTTCAGTTTCTGGCTCTGTTCCTGGAGGCGGGCGCATGGGGTTCCTTGGTGTTGCAGCAGGATGCTTGATCCATGTGCCGTTTGTGGGCCCTGCCTTGGGCTGGGGATCCTGGTGTCTCTGTAGGAGTGTGGCTGGCATGTAGGAAGGATGGAGCTGTTCTCTGTCCTCCTGGACTGAACTGTGCTTTACCTAACATTTAGCAGCACTGGTCTCTGCCACAGAGTCCAGCAGCACTCCCCAAAACATCCAGGGCCATTGCATAGGCCCGCTGGGGTGTGATGAATACCCAGAAAAGGAAACTGGGCTGCTAGAGTCTTGCACTCAAATGCCAGGGCTGGGCTTAAGCTGCCAACAGAATGACACCTTTCCCTTATCTCTCTGGCAGATGGCTGGTAAAAAAAATGGGGTAGCAATCTTTTTTAGACTGGGTTTGGTGGCTCACACTTCTAATCCCAGCACTTTGGGAGGCTGAGGACAGAGGATTGCTTGAGGCCAGGAGTTTGAGACCAGCCTGGGCAACATAGTGAGACCCTGTCTCTGCAAAAAATTAAAAAATTAGTCAGGCATGGTGGCGCATGCCTGTAGTGGCATCTACTTGGGAGGCTGAAGTGGGAAGATCGCTTGAGGGCAGTAGTTCGAGGCTGTAGTGAGCTATGATTGTGCCACTGTACTCCAGCTTGGGTGACAGAGCGAGACCCTGTCTCTAAAACAAACAAAAAGAAATCTTTTTTTTTCTGTTATGTAAATTAACCCATTTATTAGAGGCTAGTGGTGTCTGAAAAGGTGGAGCTTCTATTGGTTTTTCAATTCTTTCAGTTTTTGGTGGTGAACTTTACCATGACAGCAGAAGTGGTGTTGTAGGTCCAGGCACCGCCAGCTACTGTTCTCACGCCAGACCCCCACAGCGTGTCTCTTCACCTTGGTTTTGCCACAGAGGAGCAAGCGTACTTGGCATGCTGGCTGATTTCAATTTTCCTCACCATTTTCCGGAGGGAGGCACTATAGCGGGTTCTGTGTTTACTGACAATTCCAACCTCCTTGTTGCATTAAGCCATGCCACTGTGAACCAGGTCCGAGCCCAGAGAGCAGAAATTGTTTTTAATATGGCAAGATCCTTTTCCCTTTGTGGTGTCTACTTCTAGTGACATGCTTAGGAAAACCTTCATCAGCCTGATATTGTGTAACTACCCTTCTGTTACCTTCTGGTACTTTGTGATTTGGATTTTTACACACACAGGGTGAAGGGTCCCACATACAAGCTGCGGGCTCCTGTCCCAGGAGGGCGAACAGGCTCTGTCTATACATGCAGGCAGCAGTTTTCCAGGAGGCTTCTGAGGTGGGGTGAGGTGGAGCTGGCAGAAATTCCTCGTGCCCCATGAGAGGTCACTTGATTGATGGGTGTTGTGATTCTCAAAATTAGAAGAGACCCACTGAAGTTTCCTTTGGGCAGAACATAAGTGTGTCACATAAATGGGAGAAATCATCCTGTCCCCCTGAGGTCAGGAGGGTGAGTGAACCTTCCTGCTTCTTTATTTTGTTTAATTTGATTTGATTTTAATTTATTCACTGATTGATTGGATGATTGATTGATTGACAGAGTCTTGCTCCGTTGCCCTGGCTAGAGTGCAGTGGCATCATGATAGCTCACAGCAACCTCAAACTCCTGGGCTCAAGTGATCCTCCTGAGTAGCTGGAACTACAGGCACGCGCCACCGTGCCCAGTACATTTTTTCTATTTTTAGTAGAGATGGGGTCTTGCTCTTGCTCAGGCTGGTCTTGAACTCCCGAGCCGAAGTGATCCTCCTGCCTTGGCCTCCCAGAGTGCTGGGATTACAGGCGTGAGCCACCATGCCGGGCTTCCTTTCTGCTTTAGACCCCAGCAGTCTGTCCAGGGAACGCATGCCTTCATTCGGCCAAGAGAAAGAAGGCAGACCAGGGAAGGGGGCCTGGCAGTGCTGGGGGGCAGTGGTGAAAAGGGTCAGGTCGAGAGGGGCCTCATTGAGAGGGGAAAGGGTCTTCAGGTGGGCACCAGGGTCTTTTGGAACAGGGCTTGGAAAGAAGAGTCAGGGAGTTGGGAGGAGAGGTCAGTTAATGCCTCTCATCAACATGCCTGTGTGAATGCCCTTCCTGCCAGAGTGGTGGTGCTAGCCTCAGGGTACACTCCAGGTGACTCAGCGCCAGTGGGAGAGCGCTCTGCCTGAGGGAGCCACATGCACGCACGCACTCACTGTTCCATCGTTGCCTGGGAAGGGGGCGACACTAATGGCATGTGCAGTGGAGGTGTTCTGCGATGCTGTCTTACTGTGCAGTTAGGCAGGTCGTTCCCTGACTTGTTTCTTTTTTTTTTTTTTTTTTTGAGACAGAGTCTCACTCTCTTGCCTGGGGCGAGTGCTGTGGCGTCAGCCTAGCTCACAGCAACCTCAAACTCCTGGGCTCAAGTGATCCTTCTGCCTCAGCCTCCCGAGTAGCTGGGACTACAGGCATGTGCCACCATGCCCGGCTAATTTTTTCTCTATATATTTTTAGCTGTCCAATTAATTTTCTTTCTATTTTTTTGGTAGAGACGGGGTCTCGCTCTTGCTCAGGCTGGTCTCAACTCCTGAGCTCAGAACGATCCGCCCGCCTCGGCCTCCCAGAGTGCTAGGATTACAGGCGTGAGCCACCGCACCCGGCCCTGACTTGTTTCTTTAACATATGCTTAGTGCTTTCTGTGTGTCCATTGCTTTATAATATTAACTACTGTAATCCTCAGAGTCAAGTGGTCCATGAGGTCAGCACTGTCCCCTTCTTTCCTGCAGAGGGAGGACATGGGCGCTGCCAGTGGGTTGAGGGCAGAATAGGGCATCCGGCTGCCTGAGAGTGGGCCAGCCACCACAGGCCTTGCCGGAGTTAGCACAGTTGGAGCTCGATGTCCATGTGTGCCGTCCCAAGGATACCCAGTGAACCATTGTTTTGCTTTATGATTCAGATGACAAGGACTTGGATAGACTCCCGTTAATTAATGGACTTTCCCAGTTTGGGGACAGGGAGGAAGTGAGGAACAACAGCCCCTGCTGGACAGGAGCCATGCAGACTGGCCAACGCTGGGCCTGTCCTCACAGTCTGGCCACCTCTGTGCCCCTTCCTCCTGGCCACAGCCCCTCAGAGCACTCCTTTATGAAGAAGCCGTGCTTGGGGCTGGCATGCCTCTCCTAAGACCCAGAGCTGATGAATGGCCAGGTTGGAATTTGAGCCCAGGCCCTTCCTCCCCGTCTACTTCCTGCCAGGCCCTGCGGCCCCAGTCACTCTGGCCTGTACTGCCTGGGGCGCTTGGCTTCCCCTTGTGCCTGTCACACCGATTCACAGTTCTTCTGTACGTCATGTCCCATCAGAATGCATGGCAGCACCACTCCTTGTGTTGAAAAGAGCCAGTGATTTTGTCTGACACTGACGACTGCCTGCTGCATGTGTATACAGAAGTGGGTGCTGCAGGCTCTGTTCTCAGGGTGTTCACAGTACAGTGGGGCCCACAGACAGGAACCAGCGAGTCCTCCAGGAGGTGCAGTACATGTGGTGGAGGTGGCTACAGGGTTTCTGTGCCGCAGACAGCAGGGGTGCCCAGGTAGGAGCCCCAGCAAGCTTGGAGGGGGGTGGTCAGGCAGCGTGTAAGCCAGCAGGGCCATTGTCCCCCAGGGCCCTGGAGAGAGCGAGCGGGGCGGGCTCCTGGACAGCCTTCTTGCCTTGCTGGTGAGGAGCGAGGCGTGAGGCCCTGTAGGCTGGCAGGGACATGGCCCAAGCTGTTTCCCACAGTCACTGGCAGTGATGTGACTTGGGGATGTGGGGTGGGAGTGGGAACAGAGACAGAGGCCATTTGGGAGGCATTGCCACAGTTGCAGTGGTCGCTGGGGCAAGGATTTTAGCTTTAGGGAATTGGGGGTGGCAGTTGGGAAGGGAAGGGAAGGGAGGTGCCCAGGTTTCCAGCATGGATGCTTGGTGCAGGAAGTGAAGACAGCCATAGGTTTCTTGGTGTGTCACTGCTGGCTTCTCAGACAGGGTCAGGCAATGCCTTTAAGACGCATCATGTACTGGGGACAGATCTGGACAGTGCCCCGTGGTGAGGGAGCTCTAAGGGCCTATAATGATGGATCAGTCCCCTGGGAGGCTTCAGTCTCTAACAGATACCAGTTGAACCCTGTGACTGGGCAGACTGACATAGCTGTGGCAACCAGCTAGCCCATGGCCCAAGGGAGAGCTTGTGGAGCCCAGGTCCCAGCAAGGGGCCATGTGCCTGAGCAGGTGTCGGTCCTCACATCTGTCTTCTCAGAGAGCTGGTCACACCCAGGGAGTGGCCCCAGCCCCTTTTTCAGCTGGTGTGAATGCTACGCTACTGGGGCAGCCCGGGGTTCTTTGGCGGCCACCTCATAGGTACCTGTGAGCACGTGGTTATGTTGGGCCAGACTGTGGCGGGGACGGCTGTTTAGGGTCCTCCCTTGCGAACAGGGCCTCATCTTCCCGGGCTTCTTGTTTGGGGCAGAGGTCACCTCAACTGCTGTTTCTCTGAAGCTGTAGCCTTTGTCCCCCCGTTTGGGCTGTCTTTTGTACGATAGTTTACCTTCGTTTCGTGACAGTGGCTCAAAGAGTTTTGTTTTCAGGAGACAGAGACTGAGAGGTGCCATTCAGGTCCTGCTGCTCAGAAAAGCATCCTGGGCACGGCAGCCAGGCCCAGGTCCGGAGGAGCGGAATGGGGCTTCGGGAAGCAGCGCTGTTGTTCCCAAGGCGGCAGGGTCCTGACTGCGCCTGGTCCCGCAGGCACACCGGGGACAGAGGGAGGAAGGAAGGGGACCCGAACTCTGGCTGGGAGGTCAGGGCAGACCTCTGAGGGGAAGGGTAGGCTATTGACAGAGAGCAGAGCTGCCTGGGTTTTTTGTTTTTTTTGCCTCGTATTCTGTTTTGCGGAGCATGATCTTCAGGCTAGAAATAGGAGCAAAACATTTTTAAAAATGTGATTGACAGAATTGAAAACAGTGCTCAGGGCATCTCTGTTTATTCTTCAGCCACCAAAGCTGAAGGGCTTCTCTGCGTGGGCACCGTGGAGGGACTTTGGAGTGACTGGCAAGGTGCTGCCTCTCCAAGTCCTGGCCTGGCTTCCTCCTCGGCTCCGAGTCTGACCTTGCAGCCGCTAGGAAGCTCAGGGCAGAACCGGACATTCACCCCAGCTCTGTTTCCTGTTGTGGAAGGGTGTGTCCTTGCCTGTTGAGCTGTGCCTGTTTCTGGCCTCCAGCCTCCAGCTCCTCGGGCTCTGAGTCACTGACAGTTGGTGCCCACAGGACCCGCATCATCTGTGGTGTTTCCCTCACCAGGAATGGACAGGGCTCGTCCGCCAGCACGTCCCTGGGTTGTCTGGTGCCACTTTGCCCTGGGCTCACCAAGCGTATTGCTTTGACCTGGCCACCCCAGAACCTCGAAGCTGTTGCATTAAGCTGTGCTCTGGGCCTTGTCTCTGGCTGTCCAGGCATCTTTGCTGCAGTTGAGAAGCACAGTGTCTGGGCCCTGCCAATCTGCTGACCCTCTGGAAAGTGGCTGGTGGCAGTGCAGGAGGACTGCTCTCCTATCAAGTCTGACTTAGCCCTCAGTGACCGCTGTCCCTGGCAGAGCCCACCTGTGTAACTGCTCCCCACCCTCAGACTCCTCTGCACTCCTCTCTTCCTCTCTGACTCAGCTGCACCTGCCACCCACAGCCCCTCCACCCAGCCAGCCTCCAGGCTGTCCCAGTTGCCTACGAGTGCTCTCCCTTGGGTCCCACGTTGGTCTTCGGCTCTTTGGCCCTCGGCCCCTACGAAGTCTCTGTGTGGCAGGCTTTGCCTCCGGGGCCCCTTTCGTGCTGCTGTCAGAGGTGGGAAGAGGAACAGGTACCGGCTTGAGAGGGAGGGGCACAGGGGAGGCAACCTTCAGAAAACACGTCTGCTCAGTGGCTTCTGTCAGAAATGCCCAGTGACTTCTTAGGACCTACCAGGTAATGTCTCAGCCTCCCCAGTGTGGAGACCCTGCCCCACACTGGCCGCAGCATGTGCACACCGGGTCCTCGCTGGCCTCCCAGCAGGCCTGCGCCTGCGCCTGGCTTCCCCGGAGCCTGATCCATCCTGCGTGGCTAACTCCCTGGTGTCCTGTGGCCCTGGTGACCTTTGCACTCATGTGTCTGCTCCACCCCAGATGCCTGGTGAGCAGGGACCTTTTGCCTCCTCCTCGGTTGAGCTTAGGCTTCAGGAAGCAGAGGGGGAGGTAGGATCTCCAAGTGTGCTTGTTGAGTGAAGTATCCAGCAGTGTGATGGGTCAGTGTCGTTTTGGTTTTCTTTTTACGTTAAGGCAGGTTTGTACGTCTCTCAGCAGTGAGCCTCCTTTCTGCGATGTCTTAAGGATCACAGCCATGAGGCTACGGGCCCACTCGCGCATTCTTTGAGTACGCTGCGGCTACTTGGCTTGTGTTTGGAGTGGTTGGCATGCTCTAGTACAGCTGGGCCGGGCTTGTTTCATTCACTCAGAGGTGAGGCTGCAGAGCCCAGTGCTGGAAAGCCGGGCGAGAAGGAGACCCATCCTGCTGGGAGGAAGGTGGCCGTAAGCAGACCAGAGCAGCCAGTCCCTGGGAGCCAGGGGCCAGGCCTCAGGGGCCCAAGCCTTTCTAACAAATGCACACCTCTTCTTATGTTTTCGTGTGTGTGTGTGTGTGTGTGTGTGTGTGTGTGTGTGTGTGTGTGTGTGTGAGAGAGAGAGAGAGAGAGAGAGAGAGAAAGAGAGTAAGAGAGAGAGAGTAAGTTGGGCAGCGTGTGCTGCTGTTCAAGGACACCTCCAGCTTAGACGATGTGCATGTCTCTGTCCCTGTGGAGCATCCATGTGATGGAAAGCCTTTGTAGGATTCCATCTGTTATTACACGTGTGTTGGTAAATGTGTCTTTAAGATGTTTTTCACAATTATGTGGTCCATCTCCTCTTGTCCATGGCTAGAAGTTGTTGAAGTTGGGGCTTGTCTCTTTGGTCCCACATTGGGACCCTTGCCTTAGGAGGGACTGAGAGATAACTTCATGTGGCCCTTTCATTTTACTGAGAGGGGAACCAGGGTCCCACTGTGCTGGCGTGGTTGGGTGGGAGCCCAGGCCACTCAGAGGGCAGGAAATAGAGACCAGCTGGCCACCCAGTGGTCTAATGCCCACTTACTTGATTTTGAGCTGGTTGTGGGTGATCCCCAGGGGTTGGCCCCTCTGCCCTCGTGCTGGAGGCTCCCTCTGTGCTTCATGGTGACCTCCTCTCCTGTTTCTTCCTGCTTGTGGCCCTGCCTACTCACTCCCTTGCTCAGCTGCCTGTCTTTGCTCTCTGCTGAGTGCTGCTTCCTCCATGCCTGTCCTGGACCTCAGCCAGGCTGGTGTGCAGGGACGGTGCCTCGGCACCCAGGGGCAGCTGCTGTGCAGGGCCCTGCAGCACTGGACTGGCTGGAGTGTGTAAATGTCTCTTCCCCTTCTGTGTTTCAGCGAGGATGCCATGAGGAAAGCTGGCGTGGCCCACAGTAAATCTAGCAAGGATATGGAGAGCCATGTGTTCCTGAAGGCCAAAACCCGGGTAAGGCCCTGTGGGGGAGAAGCCTGGGGCAGAGAAGCCTGAGGAGGAGAGTGTCACAGACTCTGGGTTCCCTCTGTGAGAGTCCCCTAGGGAGTGAGGGTGGGGCAGTTCCTCGCGGGTTGATCGAAGGCACAGTTGGCTTTGTCTGCAGCACTGTAGGTCCTTTTATGTATCCTTGGTTTAAGGAAGGCACCCAGGATGCAGGCCCAGTTGCTGGCTCCAGACCTCACTGCCAGCACCTTCCATCTGTGGCCGCGCCCCCTGAACCCTACAGGGAGCTCACTCGGGCCCCCTGCTGCTCCTGTGAAAGGGGTGAGTGCCGTGGGTAAGAACTGGGTCTGTTCGGCCTCAGCAATGCCCCCACCACCACCACCACCAAGGTCCTCACCTAAGCCCCATAGGGCCCCGAGGCAAGGGCCCGGAAGGGTTCCTGTCCCCTTTTGTTGAATGAGAAGGTGATCCTTGTTGGGCTGAGGCGTTGAGCATCACAGGTGGAGTGGAGGAGAAGGATTCCTGCTGCACAGACTCTCCTGGTCTGGGTGCTAGCCACACCAGGGAGGCTTCGTGTGACCACCTCCCTCCATCTGTGCGTGCTCCCCAGGGTGGAGCTGTTTTAGTTAGAAATGAAGCCAAATGGTAGAAATGGATGAAATTTAGTAGAAATCAAAGAAATGTGTGTGTTCGTGTGGACACGTATGTGCCTGGAAGAGCTCCAAGAGCACAGGAACTGAGGTGGTGCAGGGTGGGCTCCACTCTGGAAAAGTGTGATAAGCACTTTTTTTTTTTTTTTAGAGCTTTATACAGTTCACCCTTTAAGATACAATCCAGTGGTCTTTAGGATATTCAGAGTTGTGCAGCCATCACCACAGTCTAGTTTTAGAACGTTTTTAAAAAGAAACTCCATACCCTTTAACAGTTGTACCCCATTTTCTTTCATCCCTCGCAACCACTTACACTTTCTGCTGCCGTGCATTTGTGTGATTCTGAATTTTCAATGTAAATGCAATCATACAATATATGTTTTTTGTGAGTGGCTTCTTTCAGTTAGCATAATATTTTCAAAGTTCATCTATGAAAAATCTTACAGCATGTACCTTATTCCTTTTTATTGCTAAATAATGCATTTATGGATGGATATTTTCATTCCATTTTATATGCCTACTCATCAGTTGATGGACATTTGGATTGTTTCCACTTTTTGGCTCTTAAGAATAATGCTGAATAATAGTTTATGTAAGAGTTTTTGTGTGGGCTTGTTTTCATTTCTCTTAGGTATATACCTAGGGGTGGAATTGTAGGGGTCATATGGTAACTCTATATTTAGTTATTTTGGAACTGCCAGATTGTTTCCCAAAGCAGCTGCACCATTTTAAATTCCCACCAGCAGCTCATGACGTTCTCATTTTTCCCCATCCTCCCCAACACTTGGTATTGTCTTTTTTTGTTGTAGCCATCGTAATGGCTATAAAGTGGTTTTTTTTTTCCTTCTTTTTTTTCGAGGCAGGGTCTCACTCTGTTGCCCAGACTAGAGTGCCGTGGCGTCAGCCTAGCTCACAGCAACCTCAAACTCCTGGGCTCAAGTGATCCTCCTGCCTCAGACTCCCGAGTAGCTGGGACTACAGGCATGCGCCACCATGCCCAGCTAATTTTTCCTATATATTTTTAGTTGTCTAGCTACTTCCTTTCTATTTTTAGTAGAGACAGGGGTCTTGCTCTTGCTCAGGCTGGTCTCGAACTCCTGAGCTCAAACGATCCACCTGCCTTGGCCTCCCAGAGTGCTAGAATTACAGGCCTGAGCCACCGTGCCCGGCCTATATAAAGTGGTTTGATTTGCATTTGCCTGGTGATTAATGCTGTTGAGCATCTTTTCATGTGTGTGTTGGACATTTGTACATTTTCTTTGGAGAAATGTCTCTTCAGATCTTTTTCCCATTTTTAATTGGGTTGTTAGTCTTTATTGTTGTATTGTAGTAGTTCTGTATATATTTAAATGTAAGTCTCTTACTAGGTATATAATTTACAAATATTTTCAAGGATGAGATTTTTTTATTATTTTTGTTTGTATTTTCTTACAGTTAAATGATCTTTGATAAGAGCTTATTGAACTGTCTCAGATTTTGAAATGTTGACCTTGTTGGTTCAGCATTATTTGTTATCTACCACTTTGTAACAAGCAAGCCCAAAACTTAGTGTCTTAAAGCAATGGGTCAGGAGTTGGGGTGTCCGGGATTGCCTGGCCAGGCCATTCTACCAGTCTCACTTGTGACTTCTTGTGCAGCTGCTTTTACCTAGCAGCCCAGCCATGCTGGAAGAGTCATAAAGGCTTTGCATGTCAGTTAGCAGCAGAGCCCAGACTTCCTTACAGCCTGGTGGCTGGCTTCCAGGAGGACGTGGAAGCTGCCGGTCCTCAGAGGGCCCCATCACTTGGATACAGCAAGTCCGAAGGCCAGTGAAGATTCAAGGAAGGGTAAATTGCCTCCACCTTTTTTTTCTTTAACTTTTTAAATTTTTTTTATGGATGCATAATATTTTATATATTTATGGGGTACATGTGATACCTGTTACATGCACAGAATGTATGATGAAGTCAGGGTATTTGGGGTATCCATCACCTTGAGTATTTTGCCTACACATTTTGATATTAGCAGCAGCCTGTGGGTACAAGGGAGGCCAGTGATTACTAGGTGGACGTCGTGGAGACTAGCTACCACAGAAACCCTCTCAGCAGCTAAGGAATAAGCCTTCCATCCCATAGGAGGTGTCTAGCAGCACAACAGCCCCTCACCAGGGCAGATTGCTCTGCCTTGGCCTCTGAATTACTATAGCCCACACACTGCGCCTTAAAGATTTTAGTCCATTTCCTTTGATCAAGCAGGTTCTAAATCCCTAACTCCAAGAGGAAGCCCTGAGTAATTGGAAGAGAAGTATTTATAAGAACTGTGTTGGAAATTTCCTGTGTCATTTTTATAAGGACAGATGTCTTACTTGGGCACTGTTGTCTGAGGTCCATTGTTTTACTTACTGCTCAAGCTCCACATGGAGGTGGATTCCAGTTAGTGAGGCGAGGACCTTCCCAGCAGGTGGGCCCATGGGAGGGCTCTCCAGGCCGAGATGGCAGTCTGGGCACACTTTTTACCTACCCCTCCTGCCTGAGACCCTGTAAAAACAACTGGTGAAGAATTTAAAAGGCAAGACCCCAGAGCAGGGAAACAGGTAGGGAAGAATGATTTCTCTGTTTCCAGACCCCAGCAGGGGCTGGAAAGTTGTGGGTCATGGAGGAGAGGGATAACCTTCCTTGGAATCCTGGCAAGCTTGTGGGTCCAGAGGTGCCCATTTCAAAGGAAACCGGGATGCTGATGGGCACCTTAGGCTATCTAGTGTATACACCAGAGCAAGGAAAGCCTTGAGTATACTTGTCTAGAGGAAGTCACCAAACTGCCTGGAGTGAGCTCTTGCCTCCATTGTGGGTGTAAGCTCCCCAAGTTAAAACCTTCTCCATCCTGTCATTGGCTGGCTCCCGGTCTCATGGGCATACCCCATTTGCACACTCTAAAGTGATGTCCCCTTGCACGGCCCTGTCCTGCGTGCTTCATGTGTTTAAACTCATTTGACCCCCAGTTATCTCAGTGAAGTGCATACAGTACCACTCTTCAGTTTACAGGCAAGGAAACCCAGGCACACAGATGCTAATTGTCTTGCTCAGGATGTCACTTGGCTGGTTAGAGGTAGACCCCTGATGTGAACCCTGGGTCTCTGATGTCAGAGCCTACACTCTTAGCCACACCTCTTACCGACTCCCATCTATCAAAGCGAGAGACACCCAAGCACACACTTTAGTTCCTTAATACCTTGATTCCTACAGGTGGGACTACTCTGCCGAAAGGAGGCTGAGGGAAACAAAAATAGCAGTGCCTGGGCGTGGTGGGTGGTACTGATGATGGTGTCTCCAAACACTTCAACCAGTCCCCTGAAGGTTCTGGAAGATTTGGCATCCACTGAGTGAGAAGGCAGTCAGGGGTCTTGGCACCTCTGTGTCAGCACCTACAGGAGCAGTGTGGAGAGATTACTAGGGCTGGATATATTTCTGAACACTTGCTTAATTGGCTTTTAGAAAATTAACCTTATATGTTAAACACACACCACTTGTTTTGCACTTAACATAGTATCATGCAAAAGTAGTACATGTTTCTGGTTTGCAATTTAGAAATGACTGGTGCAGACCTGAACCCTGCCTGGGAAGCTAAGGTGAAACTCAGGGGCCAAGGAGGCCAAGAGCATCAGAACTGGGAAGCCACCTTGAGACCCATCAGGGAGGAGGGCCTGGCGTGAACAACCAACCAGCTGGAATAAATGGACAAAGCCTGACCACATTTCCCAGGAGAGCGAGGGAGGAGGAGGATGCCAATGTGCATCTGTTACAGGAGTCACTTTCCTATCTTTAGCCTTTCTAAGGGACCTCACAAGCCCAAGGTCAGGCTTTTCACCGAGTCTGAATATATCCGCTGTACCTGTTAATCAAGGACAGTTACCCCAGCTTTCAGCCACGGGAAGCATTGAGTTTGAGCTGAGAAAAGCACGACATGTACATTGAAAGATGTGAACATGCGAAATGATGAGCATTTTATTAACAACTATTGATATCTGCTAGAAAGGCCTGGCTTGTGCTGGGTGCGGCTGGCTCCGAACGAGGGTCCTGTGTCCTGCTCACCAGTAGGCAGTGCCCCTTTGCCCTGCCCTGTAGGACTTGTGCATCACCCTGAGGAGACATACTTGTTCATAAGCCTAATTTTAAATTCTAATTGTTGGGTTTTCAGTAGCTATATTGTGCATATATTAAGGCACTGAGAGCAGTACTTTACAAATACTGTCTAATCCTTGTGACATTTCCCCAGTTTGCCTGTGAAGAAGTTCAGGTACAGTGCAAGTCAGGGGAAGTATGGAAGTGAGCTTGCTTGCTTGCTTTCTGTTGATCTTATTTTTAAATTTAAGCTGGGTAAGGGGCCATTGACATTTGTTCTGTTATTCATTTTTTTGATGTCTAAAATATTTTATAATATATAAAAATAAGAACGTAAAATTTGTGAATCATAACATAATACTTTCAAAGTCTCAGGGAGGTGAGAACACTGGCTCTGGAGGGCCTGCTTTAGGATTTGATATATAATATTTTTATATATATTTGGAACTCTTTCCAACAGATTTTGCAGAAACTGACAAGCTGATCCTAAGGAAATTTAAGGAACCCAAAATAGCCAAAACAATCTCGAAAAAGAGCAAAGTTGGAGGGCTCACACTTTTTAATTTTAAAGCACACTCCAAAGCTACAGTCATTAATGAAGACCAGGTGGTAGTGGCATGAGGGTAAGTATGTACAATAGATGAGTGCAGGAGAATCGAGAGTCCAGAAAGAAACCCTCATGTTTACTGTCAATCGAGTTTTTGACGTGGGTGCCACAATCACTCGGTGGAGAATAGTCCTTTCAGCAAAGGGTACTAGGACAACTGGATAGCCACTTATGAAGTACTGAGCTGGGACCCTACCTTCACACCACATATGAAAGTTAACTCAAAATGAGTCAAAAATCTAAATTTAAACACTAAAACTATAAAGCTCTTAGAAGAAAATAAAGATATAAATTTTTGTGACCTCGTATTAGGCAATGGTTTCTTAGATGTGACACCATGAGCATGAGCAACAAAAGAAAACATAGATAAATTTGACTTTATCAAAACTAAAAACTTTTGTACATCATAGGATACTGTCAAGAGAGTAAAAAGGTAACCTATGGAATAGGAGAAAATTTGCAACTCCAGTGTCAGATTAGGGTTTAATATCTAGAATATATAATGAACTCCTACAACTCAACACCAAAGGAAAAAAATGCTTTTAAAAAATGGGCAAAGGACTCTAGTAGACATTTCTCCAAAGAAGATATACAAATGGCCAATAAGGACGTGAAAAGATGCTCAACATCACTAGTCATTAGGGGATTGCAAATCAAAACCACAGTGAGATACCAGTTCACACCATTATGGTGGCTATAATCAAAAAGACAGTATGAAGTGCTAGCAAAGACAGAAATTGGAGCCTTGCTAGAGGGAAGGTAATATGGTGCAGCTGCTGTGAAATCATCACAGTAATTCCTCCAAAAATTAATGTAGAGTTACCATATGACCCAGAAGCTCCATTCCTAAGTATATACCCAAGAGAAATAAAAACATATGTCCACACAAAAACTTGTACACAAATGTTTATAGCCCCATTCATAATGCCAAAAAGTAATGCCAATTCATAATGCCAGTGTCTGTCAGCTAATGAATAGATAAATGGAATGTGGTATATCCATACAATGGATTACTGGGCCACATAAAGGAATGAAGTGCTGATCCATGCTACAACATGGATGAACTTTAAAAAGTTATGTAAGTGAAGTTGGCTGGACATGGTGGCTCAATGCCTGTAGTCCTAGCACTCTGGGAGGCCAAGGCAGGAGGATCGCTTACGGTCAGGAGTTCGAGACCAGCCTGAGCAAGAGTGAGACCCTGTCTCTACTGAAAATAGAAAGAAATTAGCTGGACAACTAAAAATATGTAGAAAAAATTAGCCGGGCATGGTGGTGTATGCCTGTAGTGCCAGCTACTCAGGAGGCTGAGGCAGAAGGATTGCTTGAGCCCAAGAGTTTGAGGTTGCTGTGAGCTAGGCTGATGCCACGGCACTCGCCCCAGGCAGCAGAGTGAGACTCTGTCTCAAAAAAAAAAAAAAAAAAAAAAAATTACATAAGTGAAGTAAAGCAGTCACAAAGGACCACATGTTATATGATTGCACTTTTATGAAATGTCCAGAATAGGCAAATCTATGGAGATAGTGTATTTGTGTCCTGCGGCTGATGTAACAAATTATTACCACAAAGGTGGAGGCTCTAATCTCGTTAAGTCCATAGCTCTGGCCTCATAGTCATCCTTCCTTTCTCTTGAAGGGTACACACGTTTGCAGCTGAGTAGTTTTTTAAAAAATTATTATGGGTACATAATAGTTCTGCATATTTATAGGGTACAGGTGATGTTTTGATACAGCCATACAATGTTCAAATCAGGATAATTGGGGTGTCCGTCACCTCAGGCGTTTTTCATTTCTTTGTGTTAGGAACATTCTCATTCTATTCCTTTACTTATTTTAAAGAATACCCTGGCCGGGCATGGTGGCTCACGCCTGTAATCCTAGCACTCTGGGAGGCCGAGGCGGGCGCATTGTTTGAGCTCAGGAGTTCGAGACCAGCCTGAGCAAGAGCGAGACCCCGTCTCTACTAAAAATAGAAAGAAATTGGCTGGACAACTAAAAATATATAGAAAAAAAAAATTAGCTGGGCATGGTGGCACATGCCTGTAGTCCCAGCTACTCGGGAGGCTCGGGCAGTAGGATTGCTCGAGCCCAGGAGTTTGAGGTTGTTGTGAGCTAGGCTGATGCCACGGCACTCTAGCCCAGGCAGCAGAGTGAGACTCTGTCTCAAAAAAAAAAAAAAAAAGATACCCTAACTTATTGTGGATTATAGTCAATTTGTTATGCTATCAAATATTGTTCATTCCATCAAACTATATTTTTGCACCCATTAACCATCCCCACTGTATTTTCCCCTCCCCACAGTTGAGTAATTTAATTAGCCTGTTTCCTGCCTCTAGAATTTTAGGAGCCCAGCGCCCTTTGATTTTGTCTAGTCTCTGGACCTTTCAGTCCAAGCTGGCAGTGTTTCTGCTGGTATAACGGTCTCAGAAACCTTGTGGATCTCCTGTGTATGTCCTAGGATTTATGCCATTAAGGTAAAGTTTCTCCAAAGATCTTCCCTAGATAATTTTATCTCTTTTCTTTGCTTCTGTGAGATGGTTGTGAAGATTCATGAATCACATTTAATCTCTTTGACACTAGCAAAATTTGGCCAGCCACACCCTTGGCTACCTCTCCAGAACACATTTTCCTAACAGTGAATCTCCTAATTTTAGCATTTTGTTTGTTTTTTCAAGTCTGAATAGCCTGAGAATTTCCCAAATCATCAAGCCCGGGTTCGTTGTTGCCTAACAGTTCTTCCCTCAGTTTCTCTCTTTCCTCTGCATTCCTAGCTGAATCTTCATCACTTTGCTTGGAAGTCTACTCAGCTAAATACATGTGTTCATTGCATATGATTCTGCCTTCCACACAGCTATAGGACATGATCCAGCTAAACTTCCTGCCACTATATAACAAGGATCCTCTTTACTCTAATTTCCAATAACATGTTCTTCATACCTTTGAGCCCTTCTTGAAATCACATTTGTATTTCTACCAACATTCTGTTTTTGATAGTATATGTATTCTTGAATACAAGCTTTCTGTATCAGCTTCCTCACTTCCTCTGAGACAGAGTCTGGGTGGCAGAGAAATACATCTGTATTTCTGCCAAGAGCCTGTTCAAAGCAATCTATCACACTTCTGAAAATTCTGCCAGCCTCTCACCCAATTCCATAGCCACTGCCACTGCCACATTTTTGGGCATCCCACTCCTGGTGACAAAAGTCTGTATTCTTTTCCTGTGGCTGCTGTAACAAATTACTGCAAACTTGGTGGCTTAAAAGAATACAAGTTTCATCTCTTGCAGTTTTCAGAGTCAGAAGTCCAGAGTCAATATCATGGGCCACAATCACAGTGTCAGCCAAGCGGTGCTTCCTCAGGAGGAATCTGTTCTTGCGTGTTTCAGCTGCTGGTAGCTGCTGGTAGCCCTCGCCTTGTGGCTGTGTCACTCCAGTCTTCACGGCCAGCATCATAGGGTGAAATCTCTCTGCTCCATCTTCACATCACCTTCTGTGTGTATGAAGTTTTCTTTTGCCTCCTTATCAGGATACCTATAACTGCATTTAGGGTCCCTGCATAACCCAGGGCAATCTCTTTATCTCAAGATCCTTTACTTAATCACATCTGCAAAGACCCTTTTCTCAAATAAGGTAGCATTTACAGGTTCCAGGGAATAGGACCTCATATCTTTGAGGCCTATTATTTTGCCTACTACATATAAAAAGTTGATTAATGGTTGCCTAGGGCCAAGGGTGCTATGGGGGAGATGGAGTTTCCTTTTGGAGCGATGAAAAAGTTCTAAAATTGATTGTGGTAATGCTGCACAACTCTGAACATAGTACCAAAAACCACTGAATGGTATGCTTTTAATTGGTGGATTTTGTGGTATGTGGATTGTATCTCAATAAACCTATTATATATATATTTTTAATGGAAGAGTGAAATTGATGGGTGTCAGGTCTGCCTTTCTGGTGGCCCGGTCAGGGCAGTGTGGCTTCCTTGGGTGAGGAGAGGTAGAAGGGGCACCACTGGGGCTTCCTTGTGCTAGGAGAGCCCCGCTTGGTGTCTGACAGCCCAGCCTGGGGCCAAGGATATTGGCACAGGAGTGCTTGATCTGGGATTTGATGATAGTTTTGTATCTATTAGGAAAACTTTCAGAGAGACATAAAAGCACAGAGGCCTCATATCCCTCTAGCCTGGAGTCAGCAATTGCTGCAGCTTGGCGGCTTTCCCCACATCCATCTCTGCATCCCTCTTGAAGTGTTGTGTCCCTGCGTACTGCAGAGTGTGTCCCCACACAGCAGACGTGTGCCAGGGCCCCACCTGACAATAACATGGCCTCATCGATACTGCCTCGTAATCCGTCAGTAGTAAGGCCTCCTTCAAGTCTCAGCACTTTTCCTCTAATAGTCAGCTTATTTGAATCAAGAGCCCAGTGAGGGTCCTATCTCCCTTCAGGCTGCTAACGGCCTGGTGAGGGAACCAGCCTGGCAGCCCTGTAGACCCTCCGCATGGTCTCTGATGCCCTCCGAGCTTTTGGCTGACTCAGTGCTTTCTGCCTTTTACTTCTGTGGACTGGCTACATCGGAAAAGCAAGAATGCATCAAGGTGGGGCCTTGTCTTTGCATTTCTGGGTGTCTGCATGTTCCCCCGAGGCCATAGTTGTTGGGGATTTGGAGAGTGGCAGCCCGACTCTCCCCTTGTAAAGCTCCTTGTTAGCATCTAACTGTCCCATCATTTGATTAGGCATTGCAAAATGGTAATTGTCCTTAATTCTGGCTTTTCACCCACATTTATTACGTGGAATTCTTCTGTCAAGGAGGGTTTCCTTTCATCAGCCAGGCGTGTTTTGTTGCTGGAAACAGTGCTTGTTCAGGACCCTGGGAACACTGTCTCACTCATCTTCCAGTGCAGACAGTTCCCCTGGGACACAGATGGGTTCTTTTCCTTTGAGTCACATTTTGAGCTCAGGGCTGTGTATCTGCTGTGTTTTATTCCATTGCAGTCGTTCATTCTCATGCTCAGATGGCTTCATCCTCACCCAGTGGGAGTTCCCAAGCACCGTCCTGTTGCTCTTGAGGCCCTATGTGACCCTGTTCGTCTTTCGTAGCTTGCTGGCATTTAGGCCTGGAGTTGGCTATTCCTCTCAGGAGCCCTGGGTACTTTTGAGGGTGATGTGGCATTCAGAGCATGCAGTGTGGGTGCTGGCCTATTCATTGCTTTCGGGCCTTTTAGTGAAAAAAAAAAACAAGGAAAAACATTTTTTGAAAAACAGCAACAACAAAAAACCCATAATTGCACACTGATATTTTCTATTCAAATATAACTTTATAGGATTTTTACTACTTTCATTTTAAACATGTCTTTTCTGTTACTTTGAATACCGTTGTTTCTGATATTATTAGCATAATTACTTTACTTTAAAATAGTTTCAGAATAAATGGCTTACATTATCACTAATAACAAAGTATTGACTGAAAAGTTAAGATTCCTTTGCAGCAGTTTGTCCTTAAAATGTATCCCTTCCATCAAGAACATGCAGTTTTATTTTTTGTTTCCTTTTTTTAAAAAGGCCCCTCAAAAGAATTCTTTTCTGTATATGAGTCTGCCACCAACTTGATACCCAGCTCATTTGTTTTAGTTTATTATGAACTTTTAGAAATTGTACCTTTTTCTTTTGCTTTGGTTTTATCTTCTCAATAGTGGAAGATTTACATGCTTCCAAAGCAAAGACGGGTAACGTGGTGTGTTCAGAAAAGGCTCATTTCCAGCCTAGTTCCTGGCACTCGTAGGGTAGCTGTTGATCTGCGATTTTGGTTTGTCTTTCTCACGTTTCCTTTGGCAGATTTAAGTAAACGTGTGTTTGGATTTCCCAGGTCTCATCCCAGAGGCGTGTGTAGCACCGTGCATGTTGCGTGGAGCGTGCATGTTTCCCTCCTGCCTGTCTCCTTCCTGGTGCTCACGCCTTGCTGTGTCACGGGGCCCTCGTGTGCAAGGCAAGCCAGTGTGGAAACTCTGTGAAGCTTTTTTATAATAATGTCTGTTTAAAATGTTTTCTCATTCTGTTTTTTCATCTGTAAGCTGGGTGTGTTAGTAGCACCTGCCTCATTGGGTGGTTGGGAGAATTCAAGGCATTAATACATATGAAGTGTTTACAGCTCTGCCTGGCACCGTAAGGGCCAAGTGTTAGCTGTTATTTTTAAAGGTGATCATTGTTTATAGTCTGTAATACCCAGCCTCAGGTGCAGCCTGGACACTTAATGTTTGATAGCAAGCAGAGGAGATGGAACAACCTGAGTGAAGATGAGGGAGGTTACATGCTCCTCGGCACTTTTTCTGGAACAGTCCTGGGCGAGCTGGGGTGCTTTGGAGCAGAAGGGGGTACCATAGTCTTAGCATCTGGATGAGGGCTGGGAGTACTTGAGCCTGGGAAGGTCAGTTAGGATGCCAGCATCCACAGCAGGAACCAGAGGACCCGGGAGAGTGACAGACAACCCAGCCAGGGGATCAGAGGCAAAGTTTCAGATTCCAGGGTTTTCTCCTGTGGAAAGGAACAATTGCAGCTGACCCACAGCACCCAGTACCCAAATGTTTCTGGACGACCTGCCTTTGGAAGAATTGTAGGGAATGTATTTGCCCCACAAAAAAGGGCCTTGGCTAACAGTTGGTGAACTGCTTCCTGTGTCTGTTTCTCATGTCAGGTGCCCCCTCCCTGCCTCCCCTCAGGCCTCCTCACACTTGTCTTGAGAGCTGGAGCTGGAGCAGACGGCACTAACCACTCCCTTTGGGCCAGGAGTGGCACTGGGCACTGCAGCGTGGTGATACCTGCTCACCAGGCTCCAGGCACTGGGTTGGCAGTGAGTCTTGCTGTGTCCTGGTTCTGTGCAGAAGGAGTTTGGGGACATGCTCCCAAGCCTTTTTCAACATGTCTTATGTCTAAGTACAGTTGCTTTTGAAACCTTCTTCCTTGGCCGGGCATGGTGGCTCATGCCTGTCATCCTAGCACTTCGGAGGCCAGGAGTTCAAGGCCAGCCTGGGCAACATAATGAAGCCCCATCTTTGTGAAAAAACAGAAAAACCAGCCGGGCGTGGTGGCGCACACCTGTAGTCTCACCTACTCAGGAGGCTAAGGCAGGAGGGTCACTTGAGCCCAAGAGTTTGAGAGGTTGCAGTGAGCTATGTTGACTCCACGGCACTCTAGCCTGGGTGGTAGAGTAAGACCGCATCTCTAAAAAAAAGAAAAGAAAAGAAACCTACCTCTTCTTGTTTTACCTTTTATGACTTGGAGAAAACCCAACAAATTCTTTTAAGGCATCGCAGACCTCAGAGATGGTCCCAGGCGTTAAGGAGATGTCAGATGCTGGCCTGGCTCGCCAGTCCCTTTCCCCTCACATTTGGCCACCTTTCTCTGTTCCTGAGCTTCCTTTGGCTCCGACACCTCTGTCACACCCCACTCACCACATCACTGTCCTTCAAGGGCCAGGCTGACTATGTGCCCAGCACACATGTTGCCTTTCTTGCCAGGGATTGCTGGGGCCGCCAGGGAAGGGGCATGTGGACAGGCCTTCCTGCAGCCCTGGCTCCAGCAGTGCCCAGCCTCCCCTCTCCCCGGGCCTCTCCCTTCCTGTTGACCTGTTGTTCTGGGCTTGTTCCCCAAGCTGAAAAACAGCAGTGGGGGGGAGCAGGGAGATAGATGTGGGATCATAAAGATTTAGAAAGTGTCTGTATTTTTATACTCATCTGAGACCACTTTTTGTTTTCCTTCCCTTCCCCTACGTCTGGCAGTTTGCTGTAGTGGACACTCATTGTCAGGTGACTTAGGAAGAAGGTCAGCGAGCAGGGCAGGGAACCACGACTTGCCGGAAGGATGGCATTTCGACAGAGGGGAAGGACGCTTCTCTGAAATAAGATTTTAACTCAGACATCGCCTTGTTGACCACAGGACAAAGTCATAGTAACGATTTCCCTGAGACACTCAGGAGTGAGTGTCCTTGGGTGCCAAGAGGACAGTGGGTGGCAGGTGGGTCCTGCTGAGCAGTTCCGGAAGCATGGTGGCCCACACAGAGAGGGCCCTGGGCAGGCATGGCCTTCACCTGCCACCTGTGAGTGGCGCTTTGCTCTCTCCCTTGCTGCGCTGTAAATTTAGATGAACACAGATTCCGGAAAGCACAGCCGGGGCACACCATCCAGATTCACGGCAGAGACCACATCAGCAGTGCAAAGGCAGCAACAGGCTGGGCATTAAAAACTAAAGCGCTTCCACGCAAACAGTGCAAAGACAAAGCAGCCCGCCCGTCTGCTTCTGATAGGCCTTGTGACCTCAGCCCAGCTCCTCATCCCCTCTGGGCCTGACTATCCCCTTTGTGAAAAGAAAGGGCCACTTGAGATGGCCCCGGCCCTCTCCACCGAGTGCGCTTTCCACGAGGGTGGAGGAGCAGCAGTTTGAGGCTCTCTGTCCCCGCTCGTCTCCTTGTGCCTGTTGTTGGCCGGCCGGCCGAGCGCTGACGGCTCTCCTCTGAGAGATGGAGTGCAGGGGACGTTGAGCTGCCCCGCGGCAGCCAGACTCTGCCTCAGAGTCCCGCAGCCTTCAGGAAGAGCCTCAGCCTGGCGGCAGGCCAGGGGCAGGAGGGGGAGTCAGACGGCTGTGCTTCTACATCTGGGATTAAACAGCTTCCTGTTTTTACTTTTAGGACGAATACCTTTCTCTCGTGGCCAGGCTCATTATCCATTTTCGAGATATTCGTAAGTAAGATTTTGCATTTCTGGGTCGTTACTGCTGTGAGGGCCACTTTGTCGCTGCCTTGCAGAGGCTTTCTGGGTGGGCCGTGGCGCCCGACTCAAAAGGTCTGCGTCAACTCGCCCCTTCTGGGAAATTCTTCCCTGCATTGCATTTGATTCCAGACTCCTCTTCCTCACCTCAAAAATGCTGATTCTGGTGTCATGGAAATGTCCTCAAAGTGATCTAAACTGGACTGCTATTTTCACTTGTCCATTTAATCTCCTTTTTTATGGGACTATTGCTTTTAATTCTGGGAAGTTCTTAAATATGTTTGCCCTGGAATGGAAACTTTTTTCCCTAAAAGTTGATTTTGTTGACCACAGAATTTTGACCTAAACCTGTATTCCCGCCAGACTAGAAGCTTCTGAGGTCAGCTTCCTAAGTCTCTGGCTCCCTGCTGTGGTGACAGTGCCCTCATCTCACGGAGTGCCGCCTCTGGTTTGGAGAGCCCACTGTGGGTCTGTCTGCCAGGCCAGGCAGCAGCCCTGGCTCTTCAGAAGTGAGTTGTCATTGCATCCTGGGGCCGGCGCTCCTGGCACCGTGTGTGTCATGTGCGAGTACGCAGATGCTGTTCCGGATGACCACAGCCTGTGAAGGGAACCAGGGCTGGTGGCTGCTCTGTGGCTCCTGCCCACTGCAGTCGTGTGCCTGCTGGGGACAAGCTGCTCTTGTCACAGGCCTGCCCTTGGAGCACACACCTGGCGAGTCCTGTCGCCCGTCCCCTGTGGTTTAGGAATGGGGAATATGGGTCATAGAAGCAGCTGCAGCATCAGTGTCAGTCGTTGAGGGCAAAGGGAGACATCGAACACCCCAGGGCCTAGTAGGTTTTGCTTCTTTCCACAAGCAAGGTGGACCTGACTGGATCTCACTTTGTGGTGCTGGTAAGGCGCCGGGAAGTGTAGAAGAGGAGAAGGACAGGAGCTGGGAATGAGCAGCCCAGATGACCTGGCCTGGATGTCCGCACTCTGCTTGTGGGGACAGTGGCTTGGATGCTGCACACAGTCCTTGGGAGGCTCACAGGTTCACGGGGAGGGGGCCGAGCAGGAGGCTCTAGGCCAACTGTTGCAACAGTTCCCCACCACTGTGCCCTGGGGCCAGCAGGGCCTGGTGTCCAGCTGGCATGGACAGCCTCTGTTTCCTTGTGTAGGAAATGAAGATGCTTCCCCGTCAGAGTGGCTGACACTGGAGGTGCTATTGAGTCTTAGCACCGTTCTAGCCTTCCAGGGGGTTCCTGTTGTGCTCTTGTTGATTGGTCAGGGCTGAGCTGAGACCCTGGGCCTGGAAGGGAGGAAAGCCAGAGAAGGCCCAGAGCCCAGACCCCAGCATGCCTCTGCCCTGGGGGCAGTTCTCCAGGGGTCCACGTTGACCCCAGAGTGGCTCTGCACCCTCTGCTCCAAGGTCTCTTGTGGGTTCAGTGCTGCCAGTAGTAGACACCCTCCCCTAGTTCCGGGGAACACTAGGAGCTCCGTGGGGGTTAAGGTTTGAGGCACCAAGGTCTGTTTGCCTCGTTTCTAGGCAGGGTCAGTTCAGTTTTAGCAAATAACCTCTGGGCAAACGCTTGCAGAACTGACTTACCCCTGGAAATATGTGGTTATATAAAACTTTGTTTACTTTGGTTTTTTGTTTATGTTTTTACATAGATAACAAGAAATCTCAAGCTTCCGTCAGTGGTAAGAGTTTTCCTTTTGAAGTAAAGTTTTTCCCAACCTCAGACTTGGGGTGGCAGGAATGAGAGAGTGCGTGCTTGTGTGCCGGGATTCACCTGGCCACAGAAAGAAGACTGCGGCAGGGAGAAGGCCGGCCAGCCATGCCCTGACCTCCTCCACCTCCGCCACCCTGCCGACTGGGAAGCCAGACGGCGCCTCCCTGGCCCGTTTCACTCCAGTGCTGTCTTGGCCCAGCAAAAAGATTGTAAAAAGTCACAAAGCTATGAAGACGTTATCTAATATTTTGAGCTCTCTGGGAAAGAACTATTATGGTATACGCAGTGTAATAGTCTGTAGTAGTATTTCTGAGAGGAAGAGCTGTGAATTCACTTTCTTAAATTACAGAATTTCTTTGTAAGTATAGAAATCTATATTTTTTAATTTTAGGGCTTTATCACATGAAGGGAATCCTGTCAGTTCAACCCTGTCTCTGCTGACCGAGCTGCCAGTGAAGGGGTTTAGCAGAGCCAGACTGGCTGACTGCACCCCGCCCATCAGGAAGGGAGTCTTCTGGCATCACAGACTACACAGCCGTCTGCTCTGCCCTGGGCGGCGGGGCTGTAAATGCTGACTGTCCACGCATGCCTTAGCCGTGCCAGCCCATGTGGGCTCTACCTCTCGGCCAGTGCAGGATTCTTGGCCAGTCAGTCAGGGCAATGTGCCTAAGTGTTGGGCCCCTCGGTGTTGAAGTGTGGGGTCCTTGGGCATCACCCAGTTCTGCAGCAAGGTATCCTTGCTGGGCCACACCCAGCAGGTAGCTGTCTGCTGTGAGCCTACACAGCATTGGGCTTCTCATCCTCGGTCATGGCATTGGTCAGTGAGCCAAGTCTGCTGACCTGGTGGGCTTGGCACCTTGCCCTTCAGTGCTCTGTGGAGCCCTCCTCAGCTGCTCTGGTGTGGTGGCCTTGGACATGGGCCCAGGCTGCGCTGGACTCCGTAGCAGCAGGGCTGGTGCTCTGGTGTGTCTGTAGACTTGCTCCCTCCCTGGGAGAGTGTCTGCCCAGCCCCTCCTGCTCTCTGGTCTGGCCACTGTGCTCCCACTTGCTATGTAGAAGGGCACTGTACTATGTTGTCCCTGGAAGGCCCAGCTGTGTGCTCACCCAGCAGGAGGGCTGGACAGCCAGGAGGACAGGAGCTGCCACCTTCCCTCAAGGCCTCAGCCCATCTCCAGTTCAGGTGCAGGCATCGGAAGGGTTGTTTATCTCTTAATAGGACCCTAGCACAGGCCAGGCTAGGGGTGTAGGACATGCTCCTTGCTCTTGAGGGGCTCAGTGCCTGGGAGCAGTGACCAACACACCTGGCATCCCGGCCTCTGGCATTTGGGAGGCTTGAGAACTTTGTTCTCTCACCATTCAGGGGTTTGAGGGGGTCGAGCCTGTAGGTGGGAAGAGATCTGTGCTTCGTGAGCCTCACGCCGTTAGAGCCACACCCAGTCCAGTGGGCCTTTCTTGAGACGCTGTGCTCTTGTGTTCCCACAGATCCTATGAACGCACTCCAGAGCCTGACTGGCGGACCTGCCACAGGAGCCACGGGAATTGGCATGCCTCCCCGGGGACCAGGACAGTCCCTGGGCGGGATGGGTGGCCTTGGTGCCATGGGGCAGCCGATGCCTCTCTCAGGGCAGCCGCCCCCTGGGACCTCGGGGATGGCCCCTCATGGCATGGCTGTTGTGTCAACGGCAACTCCACAGAGTGAGTACTGCGCTTCCTGAAGGATTTGCCATTTCCCTGGCAGGTGACAACTCTTTATTCCTTTTCTTCCAGTGGTATGAAGAAAAGCACAGAGAACCTCCAGATAGCTCTGCCTTTTTATCTTTGTTGTGTGTGGAGAGAAAAGGCTCCAAGCCGTCTCTGACCTGCTAGAAGGGTGCAGTGATACGGGCCCTCTTACTAGCCCTGGGCGGGAGGGCAGGACTCGGGGAGGCTGGCGTGGCCTGGGCCCCCACCCAAGGGGCTGTGTTGTTGCTGAAACAGAAACAGTGTGTTTCAGGTGTTCTCAGCCACCCAGCAGTGCTGTGTTGGCACCCACAACCCCACAGTCGCCCTGAGCCCTGGGAGCCATCCCTTCTGGCGCTGCCCTTGCTCCTCAGTCATCCTGGGTGTGGCCTGCAGCACGTCATCAGGCTGCCCTTCCTGAAAGGGGGTGCTTTGTCGTGCTCGTGCTTCTCTGTGTGATGTGGTCTCTCGTACCTCACACACCGTCCTGGTAGGGAGGGGGCTGTGGTCAGGTGTTCTAGGTGGACCAGAGCTGTTCTCGAGGGAAGGCAGAGAACCTCCTCTCTCTTACTCCCGGGACCTGTGTTGATGTGCCTTCAATTCCCACCAGCATTTACTCCGTACTTGGTGTGTGCTGTGCCCACTGCAAAGTGCTTCAGTTCTTTCTTCCCCTTTATGAAACCCCTTAATTTTGAAATAGTTTAAGAGTCATAGGAAGTTGTAGAATAGCACAGAGAGTTCCATGTGCCCTTCACCCTGCTGCCCCCAATAATAATATCTTACGTAGAGCATTGTCAAAAACAAGAAATTAACGTTGGGGCAGTACTGTCAACCCAGGTAGAGACTTTACTCACACGTCAGCCTTTTTTTACTTGTATTCTTGGGTTGCACTTGTCAGTATGTGTCCTTCTATGAGATTTTATCATGTGTAGAATCAAGTAATCATCACCAGTCAGCATGCAGAGCCTTCCATCAGCACCAGCCAACTCTGTTGTGCTGCCTCTTATGAATCAGCCCCTCCCTCCAACCCTAAGCCCTGGCGACTGCTGATCTGTTCTCTGTCTACAGTGGTGTCACTTTGCAAACGTCATACAATGAGATCATGCTGTATTGTGATTTTTGAGATCGGCTTTTTAAACTCAGCCTGATGCCCTTGAGATCCATCCCGGTTTTCCCAGTAGTGTGTACCTTTTGTTGCCAAGTAATAGTCCGTAAATGGATGTTCCCCAGTTTGCTTATCCATTCACCCCTGAAGGTTGTTTCTCATTTGGGGCTGTTACAGATAAAGCTGTGGTGGGCATCAGTGCACAGGCCGTGGTGTTTGGGTCTGTTTTTCGTGCACCCCTCACCATAACCCTGTGAGGAGGGCAGCGTCACCCTCCTCACTCATGCCTGTCCTGTCGGGTTTTCCCTTCTCAGAGGCTGCGGGCATCCTCAGTCCTACCTGCTCCTGCCCCGCCTTCATCCCCAGCTAGCCCTTCCCGTCTCCTGTCTTCATTCTCTTCTTCTGACTGGCGTGTTGCCATCTAGCTCTTAGCGAGGGCTGACTTTGTCATCCTGAAACAAAATTATGCTTTCTGTATTGGACCAATGCTAGAAGTAGCTGAGAACTTGAGAAGTAGTCTCTGGCCGGCCCTTCCTCCTGGGCTCCCACCTCCACTCTCATCAACACACCTGATACACGCAGGGCCGGGTTATAGGAGGGTACGCAGACGTGCTGGCATTGGCTCCTTGTCATGTTATACTCTTGGGTACTGCTTGGATTTTTTTTTTATCATGAGCTTATATTTTGTAATAAGAAATAGTTTAAAAATGTATACGTTTAAGGTCAGGCATGGTGGCTCACACCTATAACCCTAGCCCTTTGGGAGGCTGAGGTGGGAGGATTGCTTGAGGCCAGGAGTTTAAGATCAGCCTGGGTAACTGCGCTAGACCCCTGTCTCTACAAAAAGTAAGAAAAATTAGCCAGGCATGGTGGTGCATACCTGTAGTCACAGCTCCTAGGGAGGGTGAGGCAAGAGGATGGCTTAAGCCCAGAAGTTAGAGGGTGCAGTGAGCTATAATAATGCCCCTGCCCTGTACTTTAGTCCAGGCAGCAGAGCAAGACCCTATCTCAAAAAAAACAAACCCAGCCGGGTGCAGTGGCTCATGCCTGTAATCCTAGCACTCTGGGAGGCCGAGGCAGGTGCATTGTTTGAGCTCAGGAGTTTGAGACCAGCCTGAGGCAAGAGCGAGACCCCGTCTCTACTAAAAATAGAAAGAAATTAATCGGACAACTAAAAATATAGAGAAAAAATTAGCTGGGCATGGTGGCGCATGCCTGTAGTCCCAGCTACTCGGGAGGCTGAGGCAGAAGGATCGCTTGAGCCCAGGAGTTTGAGGTTGCTGTGAGCTAGGCTGACGCCACGGCACTCTAGCCTGGGCAAAAAGAGTAAGACTGTGTCTCAAAAAAAAAAAAAACAAAAAAAAACCCAAAACAACCATGAGTTTAGAATGCTCACATGACTGGATGGGTAATCCCACTTCAAAGATTTTGTGTTGAAGCAATTCTTTGTCAGACGCTCAGTGGTGAAGCTGTGGTATCCTGCCCACACCCTCCCCAGTGTGACCTTGGCCCACATCCTGTTTTCAGGTTCCCAGGGGCCTGGTCTCCTGTGTGGCATTAGGTGAAAGTTGAAGTGGGTTCTTGGCTTCCGCATCCTGCTGCTACCCCTGTTAGGACCCTCTCTCCCTGCCCTGGACCCCTGGTCGCCCTGAAATAGGTGGTGTTGCCCTGTGGGCATTTGCTCTCTCTTCCTGACACCTTTTTCAAACAGGACTGTTTGATTAAGTCCCCTTCAGGTCTTCATCCAATGCCACCAAGAGGGCAGCGCCTTGGTCAGAGGTTTTGCCGGGGGTACTGTGATAGTCTCCGGGACCTGGGTTGGTCAGAAAAGGCTGAAACTGCTGACTGTCCATGTTGCTGGGGGCTATGGTAGAGCATTGGGATGAGGCTGGCTTTTCTCTGTGTATTCTTGTTCCTCAGTGAATTTTATATCACACGAATGTAAAAGCGACTTTAAAAATAATTCCCACTGCCAGCTGTGTGACAGACAGGGTGCTCCTGGATAACCAGGTCCTAGAGCGGTGCACTTTGGATTGCTGGCCTGCAGAAGGTGGGTGAGCTCTTTGCCCTGCTGAGCCTCAGCTCGCTGCGAGATGGTAGAAGGCGAGCCTGGGATTCCTCCGTCCAGCCAGGATTTGTGCTGGGGCCTGCAGCACCCCCTGCTCCCCCAGAAGTAGGTGCAGATTACAGGAACATATCCCTGGTCTAAGCCTGTGAGATTGCACAGATTAAGGGCGAGCAGTAAGCACACAATCCACAGTCACCAGGCACACAGGAGAGACACGTGAAGGGAACAGAGACAATGAACCGATGGAGACACTCTCAGGGACCACACATGTGGGAGCTGTTGGATCCTGGCTTTAGGCTCAACATGCATAAAGAGATAAAGGACGGCATTTCAAATGAAAAAGCACCATCAGAAGTAATCGAGCAGATTTGAAATGGAACCTATGAAAATGAGAAATATAATCATTGAAAGAAGAAAGTGTGGATGAGTAAACAGCGTATTAGATATAGCCGAAGAATTGTAAACTCGAAGCTAAGTTTGAAGAAATTATCTAGACTGTGGCATAGAGAAGAGGATGTTGAAATGGGAAAACAAGAGTAAGAAATGTGGAAGATATGATCAGAAAGTCTGTCAGCATCTAATCAAAGCCCCAAAAGGACCAAATGTATAGAACGGAAGAAAACAGTAAGTGAGGGCTCGATGGCTGGGAAAAGCCCAGCCAGCTCCAAGCAAGTTAAGTAAAAGGCATCCACATCTTAACCGACTGCTGTGGGACTACAGAACACCAGAGGCCAGAAGCATATCTTAGAAACGGCCAGTTGCTGGAAAGGAACGATATATAGACTCAGCAATGGAGTCAGAAGGATAATAGAATATTGTTAAAGTGCTGAGAGTAGAGCTGCCAACTGCAGTTGTGTGCCAGCAAGACTCTTTCAAGGACGTGGAGAAGCAAGACATTTTTAGATAAACCAAGCCTAAGAGACCTTCGCTAAAAGGTTTTCTAAAGGACATATCCTTTTATTTGCTTATTCTTTCGTCTTCCCTCTTGGGTCATCCTTTTATGATGCCAGGTATGAAATGGGAGAAGAAACATTGAGCATAGATGGTAGTAAATGTGTGTCAGTCTAAACTGCCGATTCTCTGCTACAGTGATTTCGCTCCACGGGAGACACTGGACAATGTCTGAAGACGTTTTTGGATGTCACAATGGTGGGGATGCTGCTGACACCTAGTGATCAGAGGCCAGAGGTGCTCCTGGCTGTCTGTATAGGAAGGCACCCCAGAACATAGAATCATCAGCGTCAAAATGTCAGCAGTGACAAGGTTGAGAAACCTTGGTGTCAACAAAAATCACTTCAGTAAAATAATACGCTCAAGCTAACTTCCATACAGACTTGCCACATTCCAAGCACTATTTTGAGTGTTTTATTTATGATAGATTATTTATTTCTTAGTCCAGTGTGTGGGGTGGATACTATGTCTTTTTTCTAACAGAGAAGAAACTGAGGCAGTGAACAGTGACAGAGTTGGGATTTGAGTCCTGGCAGCCTAGCTCGGAGGTTGTATTCCTACCCACAGTCTGTCTTGCATCTTAATATGGTGTGTGCTCTGAAGGGTTAAGAAGATAACAGGACATGGAATAAATGGAAGTCATGAACACCAGGCCTGTCACGAGCATGTAAATCCTTTTTGAAAAACGATTACTCAATTAGGGAAAGATGCTAAAATATTGATAAGCTTTATGCTTTGAGTTAAATATGCATGATAAAATTGAAAAATAATTGCTAAAACAGTAGAAATAACTTATAAGTTTCAAATCAATAGGTGAAAGTAGAATAAGGAAAAAATAAGCCAACAAACAAAAATCCAAAAATATCTGAACTTCAGTTCAGCCATCTGACAAAAATGCAATTCAGCAAGAAGCTTAGAAAAGGGAAGACAAATAGAATTAAGTTGAAAAATGTGCTAAAAGACAGTAAATGTGAGATTAAATGGAAATGAAAGGAAATAGTACAGCTATATTATCCTAACAGGAAACACACCTACAATATAACATGCAGAAAGATTTGAAAATAAAAGATGAAGAAAGATGTTACTTCTCCTGGCTGTTAATAGGTAAGCAGACAAAATGATACATTTATAGAAGATTTAAACAATGTAATGAACAACTTAATCTAAGCACATGATAAAACTAATATATTTATAAAAATCATAAAGTAAGCCTCAGATTTCAGTTTCAAAGTATTATTGTCACACACATTTTCTGAATGTCACACAGAGTTAGAAGTCTGTAACAAAATAAATTTAAAAATTCTTACAACTAAGAGAATAGCTAAAATAAACAGTGACAACGTCAGGCGCTGGTGATGGAGAAACTGGATTACTGCGATGCTACTGGGAATTGAAGTGGTGCAGCCGCCTAAAAACGAAGCACGCAGCTCGGCATCACACTCTCGGCATTTATCCCGGACGCTGAGAACTGGCCATGAACACCTATGCACATCCTTATCCGTAACTGCCCAAATCTGCAGTCACCCCCGATGTCCTTCACGTGAGCCTAAATGCGCCGTGAGGTGCCCATGGGGTACTGTTTGGCAATGCGAGGAGGGAACTACTGATACCTGGCGATCTGCACAGAATTACACTGGACGTAATAAGCCAATCCCAAAAGGATTCATACCGTATGGTTCCATTTATATATACCGTTTTGAACCCTTATGGATAACTTCGAAGTGACAAAGTTGTAGAAATGGAAGACGCCACAAGTGGTTGCCGGGGCTGTGGGTTGGGGTGGCAGTACCAGGGACCCTAGTGGTGTGGGGACTGTTCAGTGTCTTGACTGTGGTGGTGGCTGAGCCCACCCAGGTGATAAGGTTGTGTAGAACCTGGTACACTCCATGCATCCTGGTGTTGATACGTTGTAATTTTACAGATTCTCACCATGGAGGAAAGTGGTCGAAGTGTACAAAGAATCTCTGTGATTTTTTTTAAATAACAGCTTTATTGTGATATAGTCCTCATTAGCATACAATTCACCCATTCGAAGTTACCACTCAGTGGTTTGTAGTGTAATTCACAGAGCCGTGCAGCCATTACCGCTATCAGTTTTAGAACATTTTCATGTTCACAACAAAAGAAACCTTACCACAGAAAATCCTGTGATTGCTCATGTCGGCACCGTTCGTAACAGCCAGAAAGTGGAAACAACCCAAATGTCTGTCAGCTGATGAATGGATAAATGAAATATGGGAAGTCCATGGAGTAGAATATTATTTGACAATAAAAAATAATACAGACAGAACTGAGATGTGCCACAACATTGGTGAACTTCATAAATATGCTAAGTGGAAGAAGCTGGTCACAAAAGAGCGCATATTGTCTGCTGCCTTTTATGTGAAACGTCCAGAAGAGAGGCAAATCTGTAGAGATGGAAAGTAGATTAGTGGTTGCCAAAGTCTGGGCTTTTTATCTGTCCAAAAGACTTAGTTGGCCCTTTTCTTTTCTCATTGATTATCCTAGAGTAATTCGTAAGAGTAAGTTCCATAATTAACACAAATGCCACCTCCCATTCATCTTTCTCTCTAGTACACGGAGTGTTGAGATCCTAGCAGCAGCCTGGACGGTGGGCCCCGCCTGAACACCCTTCCTGTCTGCATAGCAGTGGTGGCAGTGGGGCCTTTGTTGCTTCCCTTGCCGTGCAGCCCTGTGGAGTCTTAGGGAGCCAGGCCTCCGTGGGGTGTTTGGGGTTTATGGGGTGCCGTGGGCCTAACTCTGGGTCTGCCCTCCAGCCCAGCTGCAGCTGCAGCAGGTGGCGCTCCAGCAGCAGCAGCAGCAGCAGCAGCAGTTCCAGCAGCAGCAGGCGGCGCTGCAGCAGCAGCAGCAGCAGCAGCAGCAGCAGCAGTTTCAGGCTCAGCAGAGTGCCATGCAGCAGCAGTTCCAGGCAGTCGTGCAGCAGCAGCAGCAGCAGCTCCAGCAGCAGCAGCAACAGCAGCAGCATCTGATTAAACTGCATCATCAAAACCAGCAACAGGTACAAGGCCCCCTGTTCGCACTCTCAGCCTCCCCCTACAGTCCTCAAGCCCTGGGCAGGAGTCACCCACAATGCCAGGTGCGGGGGCCCAGAGGCAGCCGAGGGTCGTCCCGACACATGTACTGCCTGCCCTCCTCTGTGGGCTTCTGACTTGTGAGGGAGGTGCTGCGATCACAGTAGGAGGCTCCTCAGTCAGGCTTGGGGTGCCTGGCTGCGGGCCCACTGTGTGCTGCGGGGCTGTGCGAAGTTCAGTGAGAGCTAACCGAGGCAAGAAGTGAGACGAACACTCTGAGACTTGGGAATGCTTGAGCTGCCCTGAGGGTACGTTTCTTTCGAGGACTTGTGCGCCTCCTGTTTGCCCCCTATCTTGGTGTCTGGGCTGTGTTAATCGACCTCCACTGTGTTCTGTGGGGCAGTGGAGCTGTCACATTAGAAGCCCTCTTATTAGAAGCTGTTTTGCTGTGCCATGGGGTCACAGTGAGAGTCCAGATGTGTTAAGCATCCGCCCTCACAGCAGGTTGTGGTTGAGGGAGGAGAGCCCTGGGAGCCCGCTCCACGTTCCCACCCTTCCCGGCCCTGCTCGCTGGCCCCCTGGATCTTGGAGGCTCTGCTCCCAGGGCTGGCTATGCATCTTCTCCCCCTCCCCTCCCCTGTCTGACGAGCAGACCTGGGCCATCGTTACGAGGCTTCCGCTATTGACCACCGTAGGGATAACACGAGCGCCTGTGGAGAGGCTTCAGAGCTTGCCGTTGCTGAGCTATAGCTGGCCTTCTGTGGGCCTACGCCTGTTCGTTGTCACTCCTTACTAAACCTTCTAGATGCTTCTTTGAACCATCCTAGGGCACAGACCAGTCTCTGGTGGCCAGAGTGCAGGCACACACTTGGTGTGTCCTCAGTGTCAGGGAGGTAGCCAGCGTTGGCCTGGGGGCCCAGAGCCTGCTGTGGGAGCTGCCACCTCCCCATGTGAAGGCCTCCCTGAAGGCTATGCCAACGCCCACCTTACTTCATGGGGCCACGGCTGGTGCCCAGAGGCTGAGGGATGGGAACTGAGTGCCATCTGTTTTGTCCCTAGATACAGCAGCAGCAGCAGCAGCTGCAGCGGATGGCACAGCTGCAGCTTCAGCAGCAGCAGCAGCAGCAGCAGCAGCAGCAGCAGCAGCAGCAGGCTTTGCAGCCCCAGCCACCAATGCAGCAGCCACCAATGCAGCAGCCACAGCCTCCCCCTTCCCAGGCGCTGCCCCAGCAACTGCAGCAGATGCATCACCCACAGCACCACCAGCCGCCACCACAGCCCCAGCAGCCTCCAGTTGCTCAGAACCAACCGTCGCAGCTCCCACCGCAGTCACAGACCCAGCCATTGGTGTCACAGGCTCAAGCCCTCCCTGGACAGATGTTGTATGCCCAACCCCAACAACAGCTGAAATTTGTGAGTACTTGTGCCCCACAGTGGGGTGCATGTGGCTCTTCTCACAGTGTTGTGTGCAGCCGGCAGTTCTGTCAGCAGTCGTTTCTGAGGGTCTTTGGCTGTAGACAGCATGTCCTATTCTTCAAGCACCAGGACTCAGCCAGCCCCGCCGACCTGTGGTACAGCTCGGCAAGGGAGTGTGTGTTCCAAGAGCTGTGTCTGTGCCCGCCATGGGATGCCACTGCCTCCTGGACAGCAGGTGTGGCTTCCGAGCGGTGCAGCTGATTCCAGCAGTGTCTGTGGATACTGTAAGGTCATGGGTGACTAGGTCAGTGGGCACTTCACACATTCTCACCATGTGGAAGATGCCACTGGCTCCACTGGGTGTCCATCATGGTTTGCCGACTGCTTGGAGTTATGTTCTGAGCAAAGATCTTTTAACCCTGTCATTACCAGGTTTTTGAGGGGAGTATTACTATAAAATACTGTTACTTTCAGTCTCATTGTGTGTCTTTGCACAAGGCAAATCCAATCAATGACATTGAAACAGCAGACAGGGTCTTGCCACCAAGACAGAGGTAGCTGCATCAAAGGGCCATTTGGACATCTTTTTGGCTCACTTAGTTTTTGTGGCCTTTTGTATTTTTGATTAATTGAGTGGAGTGGGGCCAGGGGCCACTTCTGAGCCTAGGGTCGGAGTGAACAGGAGGCCCCACAGAGGCAGGCCGGACATCTGGGAGAGTTGTGAGGAGCAGATACAGCCACTCACCTGGGAGCCAGCACAGTGCCTGGCTAGTCCCTCTGGAGGCGTCTCCACCCAGTGGTCCCTCAGTTGCCTGCTTGTCCTCCCTGGCTCTGTTGCCCAACTTAGCCTTTCTAGCCACGCCTGTGCCGGCCAGCCTGGTTGCCTTCAAGGAGTCAGGGCTGAGTGGGGCTCTGGTGGCTCAGAGGATGAGGCATGTGCTCGGCGTTGGAAGTCATCTCTTTGCTTGTGATAACTGGTGGTGAGGGGTGTGTGGAGACATCCCAGTAGGAGGGCCGCCCTGTCTCTTGCTGAAGTTGGGGGAGGTGGGGCTCAGCAGTGCCAACTCAGAGCCAGGCGGATGTGGGACATTTCTGATGAGCTTCTGGGGTGAGGGACAGGCATTGAGGTACCATGATACTGTGTAAAGTCATGAAAATCCATCCCCATCTCAAGAAGGGCTCCATTTCCAAAGCTCCCACAGAGGTAGTGGGTGCTCTCTGCCCCAGGTGGCTCCAAACCACGTTCTCTCCTCATCCCGCAAGGTCCGAGCTCCGATGGTGGTGCAGCAGCCGCAGGTGCAGCCCCAGGTGCAGCAGGTGCAGCCGCAGGTGCAGCCACAGACGGCTGTGCAAACAGCTCAGTCTACCCAGATGGCAGCTCCTGGAGTCCAGGTGAGGGCCTGGGGAGCCAGGGCTTCTGTGGTCACCAGCAGGTGTGTGTCCACCTGTGCGTGGAGTGCTACAACGAGGGTCCTGTTCGGATTAGGGGCCGAGTTGGCGAAGCACAGGGCTCCTCTCGCTCTTGCACTCCTCGGACTCCCTGGGGTCCTTGGGGTGCCCAGGTCTGCTCAGTCGTGTCTGGGACTCTACCAGCTGTGCAGTGCATGTCATTCCTACCTTTCCTCAAGCGACCTTCATTATCCCTCCTCCCTACCACTCTCAGCGTCCTTGAGAATGTGCATGGGGAGGAAAGTGCCACACTTTCGTCCTCACCTTAGCTTCCGTTTGAGCATCTGAGTACAGAGCTGGCCGGGTGAAAGGCAGCTCTTTAGAAACTGGGAAGAGGTCGGGGCAGGAGTGTGGGAGGAGGTGTCCTGGTGCTCACTCACGCTCAGGGACTTCGGCGCCATGTGGTGAGAAGTGTGGTGCTCCCACGTCACTGAGCCTGCTGTGCCCATACCGTGTGTGTCGGGCGTCAGTGGGATACAGGGTGTCGGTGGGACACAGGACGGCTCACCTTTCCTAATATCTGGGTATTGGAGATCCAGGGTACTGAAGACTTCTCTGATAGACCCACCTCACCCTTGGGCAGGGGACGAGGCGGGGAGACGCCTGGTCTGGGGCCTTGATTTTTCCTGTCTCCCACGCGTGGTGGGAACACTGCTAGTCCTGGCTCGGGGGCACTGGGGTTAGAAAGAGTAAGAACGTGCTGGTTGATGTATTGAGACCGTGGCTGGGTCCCAGCCCACAGCTGGCACGCTGGTGACGCTTTGCTGCCCTCGTGAGGTCATCGGTGCTCCTGCCCTGCTGGTTTACTGGAGCCTGTTGAGCGTGATGTCTGGGTGCACAGCCACGCTTGTCAGGCGTCATTTTGCGATTGGGGGTGTGTGCTCAGTAACATCCTTCCTGGTCCCTCAGCCTCACTTAAGTCCCTGGGAAGCTGCTTGGGGAGAAACATGCCAACGGAGGGAATCTGAGGTGTTTGGCAGAACTGGGCTGACCTAGCAGCCTCCCTTGTCACAGCACCAAGCAACCTGGTCCCAGGGTCTCATGTCACCCGCTTGGTCAGATGTGGCCTGTGCCAAACACACCACAGACCTCACGTTTGTGGCTGTGGGAGGCTGACCACCCTGTGTGATGAGATTGGAGTCTGTCCCTGCTACCGTCCTGTGTGTCTTGGCGTGTCCTTGGGCCTTCTGGGCAGGGGGCCCTTGGTCTCTTGTGCAGAGGAAGGACATGGCGTGTGTTCAGAGCTGTTCAGTGGCGGCACATGGTGACTGCCCAGCTAGTGGAAGCTGCTGCCGTTGCCTCTTTGTGACCTTCCCTCCCCAATCCCGGGACCATACTTTGTGGAAACTTCTGTACCTCAGGTCTGGCCTAGCAGCAAAGTGAGAACTTTCCTTTTGATCCCATTTCTTGGTGTTTGGAAAGCGAGTGGCCATAGAATAGTTGATGTGTCTACGCGGTGAGGGCCTGATCTGCTGATTTGTTCACAGGCTTCTAGAGCAAGGAATCTGTATGCCTTAGCTTCACTGGTATCTCATCACCTTCTAGAAGCAGGAGCCCAGCTGTGCACTTGGTTCCCCACGCTGAGCCTATGTGCTTCCTCCACCCCTTGCTCTGGGTGGAGGTCCCCATCTCGTTGGTGTGGGAGTGTGGCCATGGGCAGCCACCTCCAGAATTAACATTCTTTCCGTCCCGGTGGAGTACAGAGCGTTCGTTCATGGCAAGCAGAGCTAAGGTGGGCCCCAGACTTTTGTTTTCAGGTGGGGACTCAGGAAAGGCTGCAGGATTCTCTGGAAGCTGGGGTGCATGGGGCACGCTTGCGCTGCAGCTGATTGTAGGGCAGGGTTGGCGTTTGAAGGAGCGTTGTCCAGTGGCCCTGCAGCTCCATGGTTGCTGAGTGGTGGGCTTCCCAAGTGCTGGCGGCAGAAGAGCCTTGTGGGTTCTTGAAGCCTTGAGTGTGGGGCACATCTGAGATGAGCTTCTCTGTCCAGCCGCAGCACCTCCACTTTCTGTGCCTCATGTTCTGCTGGTCTTTCTCAGCACGTGCTCTTGCTTCCTGCAGACAGTGCGGTTTCATGGGGGCTGTTGGGCTGACCTCATTGCACTGTTCTAGTAAGAGCAGGGTCCCTGGGGTGCGGCCAAGTGGCTTAGGTGCAACAAGCCCTCCGGAGGGGCATGTTTGGCCTGCCTTTGGTTGGCACAGTGGACCAGGAGAGGCTATACTACTCCGATCCCTAAACTTTTAAAAATGTGCAGTAACTGTAGGAGATGGAAAGTGGAGAGAAATGGAGGAGAAACACTGCAGTGAGGGAGGGACAGATTGGTGTCCTTTCTGGTTCCCACTTAGTTGAGGTCACGCTGTCCATGGGTTTTATATGCAGTATCTTCCCATTAGCATAGAGTGAAATGCTCTGCTGAATTAGGATGCCTGGTCGACATCATTTTCAGTGTGATATTCCTCTATGAATATCTCCTGCCATCCTTAATTGCCATCTTGTTCTTGGATCTTGAGGTTATTTCCAATTTTTGGCTGTTACCAGTGGTGCATATCTTGATGCATGGCTGAATTCTAGATTGTACCTGAAGCTTCTCAGAAATGAGTCACTGGATCGCTTTGAGGGCCCCCAAATCCTATCAGCCAGTCGTCTAACCAGGAGCTCAAAAATGCAGCCTGGATCTCCCTGTGTGGTGCTCGTACCTTTGATGTCAGGATGCAGTGGTGACCACGTGTTGCAGCTCTGTGTATGTGAGCTGCCACATGCCAACAGAATGGGCCTCCGGTTCCACGAAGGAAGCACTGGGATGGGGGCCCAAGTGGGCAGCCCTCCATTCTTCATCTTTCAAGCCTGCTCTCTCAGAGCCTAAGACAGGTGCCCCTCTTAGGTGACCAGGCCCTAAGCCTGGGATTGAGTATTCTAGAAAGATCACTCGGCCCTGTGCTGTGTATGCCTGGTTCTCTTTTATCTGATGTTGTGTAGCTGAGGAGGGCGATGTCACCCACAAGGGAATTCACTGGGACACAGCAGACTTCTTTCTCCCCCACAAAACCAGCACAGAGTGTGTCTCTATGTTCTAACAGTCTCCATGCTTTTATCTTTGACTTTCTTTTAGTATATGAAAACTTAACTATAATTTACAAGTTATAAAGAATTGTCCCTGGCCTCGGTGGCTCACACCTGTAATCCTAGCACTCTGGGAGGCCAAGGTGGGATGATCACTTGAGCTCAGGAGTTCAAGACCAGCCTGAGCAAGAGCGAGACCCCATCTCTACTAAAAACAGAAAAATTAGCTAGCATTTTGGTGCGTGCCTGTAGTCCCTGCTACTCGGGAGGCCGAGTGAGAAAAAACAGATCGCTTGAGCCCAGGAGTTCAAGGTTGCTGTGAGCTACAGTGATGCCATGGCACTCTACCCAGGGTGACAGAGTGAGACTCTGTCTCAAAAAAAACCAAAACCCAAACAAAGAATTGTCATCCAAGGTAAACTTGCGTTGTGGACATGCATGTGGCGTGCTGGTTCTTGGCTGTTCTCTGGCAGAGCATTGGTGGGCCTGGCGGACCCTCTTTCCTCCTGGGCCCTGCACCGTGAGTGCAGCAGGGAGGGTCTGGCCTGGGGGAGGGGGTTGAATTCCTTTCTGGGTACACCTGTGTTGGGAAGCAGTGAAATGCATTCACAGGACTCAGTACTGGTTGGTGGCTACCTGGCGCATCCGATCTATGAACGCGACTGGTGTTTTCATTGGCATTTATGCTTAAAAGGAATTGAGCTTTCCTCATCAGGAGTTCTTAGTTATACAGAAACCAGTCAGCAGCAGATTAGATTTAAGCTTTTCATTCCTTATTATTATTATTTTTTCCGGGAAAAACCGTTTGCACTTCTCATACCACCTGACTAACTTCCAGGCCTTTTTCTCTCCTGAAGGAGCACGATTCAGCTGCCACTGCGGTCTCAGATGGGCTCCTCTGAGTGCAGCGGCTGGTTGTAAATGGACTCTTGCCCCTGCCTGCCACACCCCAGTTCTGACAAGAGCTAGGCCCAGGGGAGCATTGCTTTTCAGCCCCTCCCTCGGTGCAGGCAGGGGCCCTCCTGGGAGTGCTTCCTCTCCTGGGCCCCGGAGTACACTCTGAGCCCTCACTCACCCCTGACCCATGTCTCCCTTTGTGTCTGACAACAGGGTAGTGGGTGGTGGGCTCTTCAGGACTGGGCCCACGTTTCGGCGGACACCGTGCGAATTGCTTCCTTACCCCCTCCCCTAGGAAATACATCTGTCGCTCTGGCTGCAGGAGTGAGTGAGGTTCTGGCTGGCATCTCCTGTGCTGTCTCACCCCTAGCTTGCCGTGTCTGCTGCACGCGCCCGTGGGTGTGAGCATGGCCATGGATGTGAGCACGGCTGTGCGTGTGAGGCCACGGTCTGCAGCCGCTCTCCTGCTGGAGCCCCGTCCCTGGTGCACCTCGCTGCATGTGCTGAAGCCCCGCTCAGCCTCCCAGGATGAGTTCTGTTTTTCCGTGGATCAGTCCCTCTTCCTTTCTGAACCTGTCTGTGATTGTTCTCGTTTGTAAATGTTCTGAGCACATGCAGGCCCTGCTCTCCAGGGACCAGGCTAAGGCTCTATCCCCCGACTTAGGTGGCTGGGCCCAACCACAGTGCACAGCCTGCCTTGCTGGGAGGAGGCCTGCCAGATGGAGTCCTAGACTTCTCTTGCCCCCCTTCCCTCATTTTTGTAGTTATGAATGAAAACTGAAAAAAAAGAAGAAAGGAAACCAGTTCCTTGGTAGATACCAGGACCAGCAGCCTCACAGAGGCCTGGGGGAGATGAGGATGGTTTGGGATCTTGGCCCTAGGAGATGTGTGGCTGCGCGCTGCTGAGAGGGAGGGACGCTGTGAGCGGCTTTCCCGAGCTCATCCTCTGTCTCAGTGACTGGCCACCGTGCTTGTCGCTTTGATGGGACGTACTCTTTGGAGTCCCCGGGAGGCTGGTCTCCCAGAAACACCACCCCTGGCCCTCCAGGTCTGGCTGTGACAGCTCTGTGGGCTGCAGGATTCTGGTCTGTCAGCAGGTTAGAGGTCTGTTCAGGACAACCGATGAAGGAGTGAGGCCAGTAGAATAGAAAGGTCTGGAAGCAGCACGCCTGGCGACTTCCAGATTCCTAGTGCTGCACGGGCGTGGCGGTGCTGTGGGCTTGAATACGTTGGCAAACCTCCCCTCCCAGGCTGCCCCGAGCTGCTCCAGGGCCCCTCGCGCTGGCGTCCCTTGACACAGAGGCTGCACACACCCTCTCCACCTGCCCATGCTCTGCGTTTCTGTGTTGCGATCACCTTGTCTGTTGTCCCTCTGTCCTCAAAGATGATCACGGAAGCCTTGGCCCAAGGTGGGATGCACATAAGAGCCCGGTTCCCGCCCACCACCGCTGTGTCCGCCGTCCTGTCGAGCTCCATCCCTGTGGGCGGACAGCCCACCGCACAGGTATTCACGGGGCAGTGCACAGGTGCACAGGGCACGGCCGGGAGCTTGGGGCGTCCTCTGAGCGCCTTTGTAAAGCACACCTGTTGTCATCAGTGATTTCCCTCTTGGTGGCTTTCAGAGTGCCCGGCCAAGTGTCACCTTTTTTTTTTTAATGAGGCCAAGGCCAGCTTGTGTTTCTCAAGGGGATATGGATAAATATCTGGGTTTTTTCTTGTTTCGTTTTTTTTTTTTTTTTTTTTAAGTTTAAAATATTTATGCTGCTGGTCACAGTGGCTGATGCCTGTAGTTCCAGCACTTTGAGAGGCTGAGGTGGGCTTGAGCCCAGGAGTTCTCATCCAGCCTGGGCAACATAGCAAGACTTCATCTCTACAAAAAATTAAAAAATTATCTGGGCACGGGTAGCATGCACCTGTAGTCCCAGCTACTTGGGAAGCTGAAGCAGGAGGATCGCTTGAGCCCAGGAGTTGGAGGCTGCAGTGAGCTATGATGATGCCACTGCACTCCAGCCTGTGCGACAGAGCAAGACCTTGTCTCTGTTAAAAAAAATAGTAGTAATAATTATGCTGCTGTCATTTTCGTGGTAAAATAAAACAGAAGCTAAGCAAATAGTTTTGCTTTGTAGGGCTCTGCTAATAGTGTAGCCACTAGCCATGCGTGGCTATCTACATTTAAATTGACTAAAATTAAATAAAACCAAAAATCCAGCTCCTTTGTTGCACCAGTTATATTTCGAACGCTCATTTCCCATGTGGAAGCTGGTGACCGCTGTGGTGCCGGACAGCAGAGATTGCAGAATGTGGCCGTTGTGGCCGAAAGTGGTGTTGGGCCGGGCCGTGCCTGTGTGTTGTGTAGGGTGGAGAGTTTACCACGCATACCTTCCCTCTAGGTGGACGTGGACATTTGTGTACGTTATGCTTTCAAGGGATATGAATTCCTGGCTTTCTGTTATTGTGTGAAATTTGGAATTATTCCATGGTGTATTCATTTATTTAACAAATAGTTATTACATTCTGTGTGCATTCTGTGTGTCAGGTACCATTCTAACATTTGCAAAATAAAATGGTGTTAAAGTTCCCTAGTTATATGGGCTTTCCATTTTAGTGGGTTTGTTGTGAAAACTTCGAATTTACTAAAAGACCTTTAAAATTCAGTTTCTGTCATGGGGGACACCCATCTCTAACCCTAGCAGACAGTAGTTGCTGCCCTGCCCTGAGGGTGTGTGCGTAGACACTGTCATCGGCGTGTCCACACCCCAGCCTATGTGGTGGCGCCTTTGTGCAGCCCTGTTCTATGGAGGAGGAAGCAGAGGCTGAGTCGGGACAGCCCCAGCCCTGTGCCACACTGCCACACACTGCTTAGAGAGGGCTGGGCCCTCCTGGGGTTGAGGCGTTGCCACTTGGTGACATACTCAGTGTTTGCCCTCCCTGCATTCCAACCCCCAGGGTCACCCCACATAGGCCGTTTATACAGTTTGTCGCTCACTAGAACTTGAGTTCTTTGGCATTGACCTCCCTTTTGGTAGTTGTTGGGTTGTGGGAGGAGAGAGGGGCTGAAATCTACTGGCAAAAGCCAGGGTAGACAGAGCCAGGGTGCAGCTCCCAAGGCCCAGAGGCTGCTCAGGGGCTGCTGGTGAGCGTCTCCTTGCCCAGGTCCTTGGCTCCCAGCTCTGTGAGGGGAACCGCTTGTTCTCCTTTTCTACAGCCTCTGGCTCAGTGTCCACTGGGTTCAATCGGGGTGGGCTGTTGTATGTGGAGGAATGACTTTAGCAGCAGCAAGTAGGACTGATTTTTATAAAAACAAAAAGTCCCCGACATTTCGTGTGTGATACATGCCAGGCCTCAAGCTAAGTTCTTTGTGTGTAGAATTTCTTTGGCTCACCCTGCAACAGGTCATAGTGTCACCCTTTAATAGGCTCAGAGGGCCCCAGAGAGCCACCACATTCAGGATCGAGGGCTCAGGTGAAACCCTTGCACTTCGGCCTGTCAGCAGGATTCTTCTGGAAACCCCTCCAGTCCCCTCTTCCTGCTGGGCTGACTACTGACCGTGCTCCTCCTCCTAGTTTACGGGGACTCCTGCACTCCTGGGTGGGCTCCCCTGCCCTCCAAAAGCACCAGGCTCTGTCCTGGGCCTTGTTTTGCCACACTGGTATGGGATTCCCACTCCCCCCAGCGCCCAGCTGCTGGCATTTCCACCGGGACTTCCCACAGGCACCCCTCCCTCCCTCTCACACACCCCCGAACCACTTCCTCACTGTCAGCCTTCCTGCCCCCTCCACATCAAGTCTGTCCTGAGTTTCGCCAAGCAAGTAGGTCTTACCGCCTGCAGTACCTCCCAGCCCCCAGAGGCAAGGAAGTTAGATGGAGGGGAGGGAAGAGAGAGAGAAAAAAGATAAAGCCAAAATAAAGTTAGTGCCTGAAATAAACGTCACGGAGAATTCTGGTTCATCCTCACTGCACTGTGCGGGGCGAGTGATGAAGCCATCTCGGGAAGATGCCAGCTAACTGCTCACAGGTTTACTCACCGGGTTCCACCCAGTAGCACTGGCAGCGAGGACAGATGTAGCAGCATTTAGGAAATACTGCTCGTCCCAGCAGTAAAGTAAAGCCACAGGATTTCTGGAAAGAGGAAGGCAGGCACAGAACTGGGCAAGAAAAGCAGGCTCATTCATGCTGGCTGAGCGGAAGGAGACCCTGAAAATACTTAGGGAGAAAAGCTCATGGAGAGAAAGCCCGGAGAGGACGTCTCCCCACTGCCAGGGTGGTGTCTCTGCAGCTCTGCCTGGTGCCGGCCTTCCCCACGGGAGCCTCCCTCCCCCAGCCCTCCAGGATGGGCCTGGAACACCAGGCTCCTCAGCTTCCTGCACACCTGGCCAGGCGCTGACCGTGGGGACAGAGGCACCAGTTGCCCCACACACCATGGCCATTCACCTGGCCACACGTGCTGCTTCCTTCTAATCCAGTCCCTTATAGGAAAAGAGAGGGGGTGAGCTCACGCTGCCTGTCACTTTTGCTCCCTTGTGACGACAAATTGGGTTCAAGAGAGCAGGCAGAGTAGAAAGTCTGGGTGTCAGTGTCCATGGGCTCTTCCTGAGATGAGCTTTCTTGGTTCTCAGCTTCCCTCCCAGCCCTGTCACTGTGCTAGTGTCCTGTGGCTTCATCTTTGTGTTACATATGATGGGGACGCCTCACAGACCCAGTCTGCCCCGTCCAGGCAGGATTCTGTGTTGGACCTAGCACAGGGGTCCAGAGGATTACCTGGGTCCCTGTCCCAGCACTGCCTTGGTCGGCACACGTGGGCGGCACCATGATGGGACCACGCTCTGCTGCTCTCTGGAGAGTGCCTTCAGGGGCACCCCGAATGCGGCTGGGAGCAAGGGGTGGTTCCCGGTGTGCCAAGCAGGGGTGGGCAGAACCATCAGCCTTGCCCGAGGCTTCTCTGTGGCATGAGCTGCCTCGACCAGCCTTTCTGCTCCTTTCTGCCCTCCCGCCTCCTGTCCTCCCCACTCTCTGCGTCTGCCTGCCTTCTGACGCGGCTGCTCTGGGTGCCGTGAGAGGTTCTTTCTGGCCTCACTGGCTGCCTTGCTAGGCCATTTCAGTCTTTGGGGGCTGCTCCCATCCCAGGTGTGTCTGAGACAACTTGGTATTTGGGATTTGGACTGCCCACGCTGACACCAGAGGGATGTCCAGGGCCTGGTTTCCTGTACTTGGAAATGAAAGGGCACCCTTGTTTGGTTTTCCTCCTGCTAGAAATCTCCCCAGCCTCCTGTCCTGTGGGCTCTGCTGGCCACTGGCTGCCTTGGCCTGGGGCAGCTGAAGAGCTGAGAGAGATCCACATGCTGGGTGGACCCTGAGGGCCCCGTGAGCATAGCCACTGCAGGGGCCAAAGCAGGATGCTGAGCTTCCTAGGGTTCAGAAGGGCAGGCGGGCTGTCCGGGCCTGGCTCCGAGGAGGCCCCCTGTGAGGAGGCCGGTGTGCCCACTAGGGGGTCAGGCAGCCTGGGCCCTGCTCTGGAGGGAGTGTGAGAGGCCTTGCTGACATCAGCACAAATCGCCTTGCACCATTTTACTCCATGTGGCGGAGACCAGGCCTGGCAGCCAAGGCCTGAGCTCCATGCTCTTGCCCCTCCTCTCCCTGGTGGGAGTGTTTTGGTCACAGTGATGGGAACAGCCCATGGACATCCCACTGGCCAGTGGCTTTGGGATAGGGCCTCTGACCCCGCTGTGCTGGAAGTGCCATGCTGTGGCTAGTGCCCTGTGCCTCAGTGCCCTCATCCCCCCAGAGCATGCGGCCCTGGAAGCAGCCTGTGCCCAGCATCCCAAACAGCTCTGTTGGGCACACCCAGTGGGAGCAGGCAGGAGGGACACGGCATTTCACTTCAGGCGCTTGGTCCAGGTGGTGCCGAGGGAACGGCCATGCCCTCCCCTGCCTGGTGGGGTAGGGGTAGAGACGGCAAGTGTCCTGTCTCCTTGGTGGGATCTGGGCCTGGTCCCCAGTTCAAGGAGCTGAGAAAGCACCAACCAAGAGCAGGCCTAGCCCAGAGCCCCCAGCTATGGCGGAGGCGCGTGGCGGGAGCAGCGTGAGCTGTGGCTCCCGACGGGCAGCGGTCAGTCTGCAGAACTGGACAGTCCAGGGGCTGGGAGAGGGCGTGGACTGAGCTCCCGGGAAGCAGGCTGTGCAGGGGCTCAACTCGGGTGTGGGAGATGCCACTGTGGATCCTTGAGGACCTCTGAAGCTAGCGGGGCCTTCAGGGTGGCCCCAATTTGGTGAGGGACCAGGCCTTCATGTTGTCATCACAGCACTGGGTGAGGCAGTCCTCTCTGTTAAGGATCCTTTTGGGGGGCCAGGCACCCTGGGCCAGCAGGCAGCTGTCCTCCCCGTCCAGAACTGCCACCTTGTGCTTCTCCCCTGGAAAGTGTGGGTATTTCACACATCCTTGTCCTTGATGTTTGGGCGATTTGTGCTGGTTTCATCCCTTGGAGTTCACTGTCCCTGGTGTGGACAGTGGTGCGGATGACCCCATTGCATCATCCCCTGCCTGACACCTGGGGAGCAGAGGGCAGCCCACTCTGCAGACAGGGACGGGGCCTCTGTGGATTCAAGGTGCTCACACCTGCCTGTGCGTAAAACCAGGCCCTGAGCCCAGCGTGGGTGTGCACATGGCTCCTTGGGCCACCTCGCTCCAGTTAAGCAGGTCCCGATGGGACACAGCGTGAGCCCAGCCCTGCAGGTGGTTGGGTGCGGCCAGGCCACCTGGACATGTTGAACATAGCAGGTGGCCTGGTCTGTTGGGCTTGTCCTTGGTGTAGTCAGCCTTGGGGGCCGTGGGGCTGGTGGAAGTGTACGGGAAGATAGTCCCACCAGTCAGCAGAGCAGGGTCCTTACTGACCCGCAGGGGAGAGCATCACAGGCCAGTCAGGGTGTGGCAGGCAGGCTGGGCTAGTGCCTGCCGAGGCCTTGGCCTCTCCAGGCTGCCCTCACACTCCCACACCATGGCCTGTCTCCGCCCAGCAGCCCCTGTCCTCGTGCCCCTACCCCACTGGAAGCTAGGGCTGCCCCCTGGCCCTCCTGCCAGCCGCCGGGTCACTGTGTGCTGTGTGTCGGGGGGAGGCATGTGCCTGTCCAGGCAGCATCTGGAAGAAGATGGTGTGTGGGGAGGCTGGAGGGAGGAAGGGCCTGCACGTGCGCTGGGCAAGTGGCACGGAGGCGGGCGGACGTGTGGCATCGCGCTGGCTGAGCCCTTCCGCTTCCAGGTCGGCCAGAGCAGCCTCCCCATGCTGTCCTCGCCGTCGCCGGGCCAGCAAGTGCAGACCCCGCAGTCGATGCCCCCTCCCCCGCAGCCATCCCCGCAGCCCGGCCAGCCTGGCTCGCAGCCCAACTCCAATGTCAGGTAGGCCTGGCCAGGGGCGCCCCTCCCTGCCTGGCCCTCAGGCGGGCCCTGCCTGGCCCCAGCTCAGACGTGCGTCCTTTGCCTTGGCTGCAGCTCCGGCCCTGCCCCGTCCCCAAGTAGCTTCCTGCCCAGCCCCTCACCGCAGCCCTCCCAGAGTCCAGTGACAGCGCGCACCCCACAGAACTTCAGTGTCCCCTCACCTGGACCTTTAAACACCCCTGGTAAGTCAGGCCTGGGGTGGGAGTGGGTGCATCCCAAGGCCCAGATCCCCGTCATGTGACCCACACGTGGCTGGCAGGCTGAGGTGCTGAGTGTCGCCCCTCACCTTCGCAAGGCCTGAGCCTGCACCAGGCACTCGGGCTCAGGGGCCCTCGAGGCTGAGGGCCTTGCCTGAGGGTCTGGGGCCGCGGCCTGGCCCGGCTGTGTCCCGCAGTGAACCCCAGCTCCGTCATGAGTCCAGCCGGTTCCAGCCAGGCCGAGGAGCAGCAGTACCTGGACAAGCTGAAGCAGCTGTCCAAGTACATCGAGCCTCTGCGCCGCATGATCAACAAGATCGACAAGAATGAAGGTGGGGCCGTGGGCTGGGGCAGGGCAGGGGGCGGGCGCCCCAGGGCTACGTCTTAGTGTCCCCTTTTCTGTCCCAGACAGAAAAAAGGACCTGAGCAAGATGAAGAGCCTTCTGGACATTCTGACAGACCCCTCTAAGCGGTGAGCTTTGCCCCAGAGCCCTGGGGGAAAGACAGTGCTGCACCCACAGAGGGTCCCCAAGAGCGTGGCTGGCCCAGCCGTGATGGGCTCTTGGTGATGATGTAGATTTAGCGAAGGTACCCAAGCAGCTCCACTTCTGTGTGTGCACCGGAGCTTCCAGCCTGGACTTCACCTTGGCCAGCTCCCAGCCTTCGCCCTACGCTAGGCCACTGCATGGCCCTCCCGCTTCCACCTGCAGTTGCCACAGCCAGGCCTTATCTAGCCAGTGGCCAGGTCCTGGCTGGCAGTAGCCTCACCTCAGCTGGCCATGCTGGGCCTGAGTCTGACCTTCCATCCTGCCCCAGCTTGCCGGTGACTGGGCAGGCGGCCGAGTCTCATGTACCTCATTTGCAGCTGGCATGTGCTGGTCATGGAAATGAAAGGCAGTGCTGGTGAGAAGCATGCGGAAGGCGGCGTGCCGGCCACGGGCACTAGCGCTCAGGCAGCGCCTCAGAGCTGTGCACAGGCATGGGCCTTTGTACTGCCTTCCTCATCTCACCGCCTGGACTCAGGCTGTGCTCTCCTTCTGGAAGGGTCTCCCTGTTGTGCTTGTCTGGGGTAGAGTGCCTGTCACTGTCAACTGGGAGTTTGGGAGCCAGATGGCCGTCTATGCCCTCTTGGATTGATTCTTCATTGAGATTTTAGGGCCAAGGAGGGCAGGGCGGGCCTAGAATTCTAGACTGGCCTTCCCAGCCTGGCCGAGACCTGGCCCCTGTCCGTCCCTTTGTTCTGCCAGCCAGCAACAGGCAGCTCTTGGGGGTGAGGATCTCCTTTGCCTTAGACTCTGGGTCTGGGGACAGCTGGCCAACTGGCTAGGGTTCCTGCAGAGGTTTCCGATGGCTGAGGCCCAGGGGAGGCCAGGTGGGCAGTAGTTGGGATCTGAGCCTGAGAGCCACCAGCTGCCTCAGCCCTCCAGCACTAGGGCTAGCCTACAACCCCTCTCCCTGTAGGTGTCCTCTGAAGACCCTGCAGAAATGTGAGATTGCCCTGGAGAAACTCAAGAACGACATGGCGGTGGTGCGTGAAGCGTCAGGCAGCTCTGGGGAGGTCAAGGCTCACCTACGGTGCCTGGGAGCACAAGCTGGGAGGAGCCTTCCTGGCCGGCTGTGCTGTGGGGGCTGGGAACCTGGGAGAACCATCCTCTGCCCGTGGCCTCGGGGGGGCAGGGGATTGCATCAAGGGTCAGCCAGCGCTGTCTGCACGTGGGTGGACATTGTGGGAAAAGCCTTGGAAATCTGACTGAGTGAGGGTGAGGGCCTTGGGGGCAGGAAGGCTCCGAGAGCGGGTGCACCCTGGAGCCCCAAGCTGGCCGCTGACCCCGCCTGTCCCTCTCCAGCCCACACCCCCACCGCCCCCAGTGCCACCGACCAAACAGCAGTACCTGTGCCAGCCACTCCTGGATGCCGTCCTGGCCAACATCCGCTCGCCTGTCTTCAACCATTCCCTGTACCGCACGTTCGTGCCAGCCATGACCGCCATCCACGGCCCACCCATCACGTATGTACGGCTGGGGCTGGGCTTTGCAGAGGGGGGTGGCCATGGGCCGCGTGTGGCCGGTGTGGTCACCACACCGCCTCCTCAGGGCCCCAGTGGTCTGCACCCGGAAGCGCAAGCTTGAGGAGGACGAGCGGCAGAGCATCCCCAACGTGCTTCAGGGGGAGGTGGCCAGGCTGGACCCCAAGTTCCTGGTGAACTTGGACCCTTCTCACTGCAGCAACAACGGCACCGTCCACCTGATATGTAAGCTTGGTGAGTGTCGTGGGAGGGTAGCAAGCCCTGAACTGCAGCTCCAGGGCTCTGCCACCCAGCCAGAGGGCAGAGCCCCCAGAGCCTGCCCCTGCCCTCATGCCCCGCTAGGCTGCCTGTCTGCCCTCATGTCTCTATCCTCACACACACCCGGCCCAGGGCAGCCTGGCCGTGTCCCAGCCCCCAGCCCCTGAGTACATGTGGGAGACAGTGGGCAGGACCCCGGTACCCATCTACACAGGGCATGCCAGTTTCCAATTTTGGAAACCTGAGAGTCGGAGGGACCTACAGGTCGTGCAGCAAGCCTCACTGAACCTTCCAGGTGTGAAGAGTCCTGTTCTGGGACAGGGCAGGCCAGGGCTTGTCTAGGTCAGAGGTACAGCCTTGTGTATTGCAGATGACAAGGACCTCCCGAGTGTGCCACCACTGGAGCTCAGCGTGCCTGCCGACTACCCCGCCCAGAGCCCACTGTGGATCGACCAGCAGTGGCAGTATGGTGGGTGAACCTAGGGGAGACCCCTGAGGGCCAGGCAGGCAGGGCTTCCCAGAGACCGCTTGGTGCCCCTCCCACTCCTGACTGAGGATCCCCTCTCAGACAGCACAGGTTGCTCAGTGGTCACCTGGAGAGAGAAGGGTCTCTGCCCCTACGTGTCCCTTCATCCCTCCGTCCTGCGGCCAATCAACTGTCCAGGGTGGCTGTGTTCAATGGGTGAGGGGTAAGCGGGCCCGTGTCTCAAGGACGGATCCAGCTGCCCCCAGTGGCCACTGTGGTTCTTGGCGGGGGTGGGCAGGGACACTGCCAGAGCTTGGGCTAACAGGGACCCATCTGGGCGATATGGCTCTATTGGCAGGGGACAGTCCCCCTGAGGCTCAGAGCTGGCACATAGCAGCATCAGGACTGGGTCTCCAAGGGTGTCACAGAGGGAAAGCCCTGGACTCTGGATCCAGTTCCCATTGCAATTCTTCACTGACAACATGGCGGTGGGAAGACAGCCAGGCGGCTGGGCAGTGTGTAAGAGGCAGCATCCTGGTGCACCAGCCCACGCCTGAGGCTGCCTTTCCCAGGGAGCTGCGGCGTGGGTGGGTGCGGGCCCGGCACTCATGGCCCACTGCTCTGTTGCAGACGCCAACCCCTTCCTGCAATCGGTGCACCGGCGCATGACCGCAAGGCTGCTGCAGCTCCCCGATAAGCACTCGGTCACTGCCCTGCTCAACACCTGGGCCCAGAGCGTCCACCAGGCCTGCCTCTCAGCCGCCTAGCTGGGACTGCAGGGACAGCCAGAAGCCTTGTTGGGCCGTGGACACACCCCTCCTCTTGGACATTTCTAGGTGTCGGCTTCCTTAGGGAGCCTGGGTTTAGATTAGCTTTCTGCTTTTATCTTCTGCCTTGGGGACCTGCCAGACAAAATTGCCACCCTGTTCAGAACTGGGACAGGCAGCTGTGGAGCTGGCTGGTGGGCCGTTGGCTGTCTTCTTAGAGAAGGTTCTTCACGTGACCTTCTCCAGGGAGTCAGATCCTCGGGCTGCTCTTGCGGCCTTTCTGGGCTCTGGGCCCAGGTCCAGGTCAGCTCTCGGCGGCATGAGGGAGAACTCAGGGTCTTGTCAGAGCGTCTTGTGCGTGTGCTAGAACACACTTCCACTCGTTTCTATAGGAGAATGTGGAAGACACAGGAAACCTTAAGACACACAATTCTCTGATCGTGACTTTGGGTTCAGGCTGCACTGCTCTTGCAAGGGGGGCTCCTGGTCTGGGGCGCGGGCTGCGTCTCGGAGGGAGGGGGCCCACGGGCGGCTGCCTGTTCCTGGCCACCAGCTTGGCTTCAGACCTCATGGCGTTCTTGCTCAGCACTGTGGGTAGCCCAGGAGAGGGGCATCAGGACCCTGTCCTCGGCACTCCTGTGCCACTCCTGGGTCCAGGTGCCGTGTCCTGCTGTGAAGGATGAAGAGCGATGTCCTTGGGGCCCAGTATCCTCAGAGCTTCCTACGCTCTGCGCCACTCCAGGGCTGGGCTCCCGGCTGGGACGGGGCCCTGGGGCGGTGCAGCGCCGCCTTGTGTTGCCTGCCTCTGGGCAGCGGCCAGCAGCCCTCTGGTCACGAGAGGCTCCCTTTTTATGTGCACTACCCCATCATCTGTGGTTCTTATAATAAATTTATTATTCCTGTGTTTGTCAGTTCATCACTGCGTCCGTCCTCTTCTCCCTGAGTCTGGGGCCTGCTGTCCTGTCAGAGATGCTGTCAGCTTTGGAGGTGGCAGTGTCCAGTCTGGCCCTGGACACCCCAGACCTTAGCTCCCCTTACCTGACACACTGTCCCATTCCTCAGCCTGGCCCATGCCCCAGGTTCCCAGCACAGTTCCTGCTCCCCAAAGCAAGACGAGGCCGAGACGTGCCAAGGACATGGGGCCCTGGGACTGGAGCCCTGTGCTACCCAGGCGAGGGTGGGCACTGAGCTGGCCACCCCCAGACAGTGGACATAGCTGCTCTGGTGACAGAGGGTGGGCCGGGCCTGGACACAGCATTCTGGAGATGACAGTTCTCCCTTTGCTGTGGTGCTCCACGGGGGAAGGCTGGTTCCACCGGACCACTCGTCGGCATTGTTGAGTCTCAAGGCAGGAGAGGACAGCGTCTTGCCCCCAGGAGTGGCCAGTCTGGGCAGGAGACTCAGAGTGACCGTGTTCCTAGAAGGCAGCTCCCGGCCCAGCCAGTGGCCCAGGAAAGCCACCCTGCTTCCAGGCAGGGTGTATGTGGCTTTGCTGACGCTTCTCATCCAGGGCGGCTGCCAGGTCCCCGGATGAGCAGGAGCTGCTGCCCAGGCAGGTTCTGTCCAGACTAGCAGGGAGCCGGGTTAGGGACCAAGGGCTGGGAAGCAACACTGGGTAGCCAGTGAGGAAGGAGATGCACAGCTTGGAGAGAAACAGCTGTATTTTCAGTCTTCAACAGGGAGGGTAATGTGCTTTTGAGTATATGCAGAATAGCAAAATAATAGCAAGAAAATAACAGTTCTTCAGTTTGCAGGTCAAGCACTTTATTTGTCATGAGTTTTGTTTATCTTGGACTTTAGCTTGGCTTAAAAGCATCAGAATCCTCTGGAAGTGCGATGTGGAGGGGGCTCGTCTCTTCGGCTGCAGGTCCTCAGGCCTGGCGGAGGGCAGGTGCCAGGCGGCCTCAGAATACCGAGCGGTGCAGGTGCCGGTTCCGCATCACCTGCAGCCTCTTCTGCCGCTCGGCAAAGTTGCTCTTCAGCGTCTGCTTCAGTGCAGGCAGGATGGAGCGCTCCGCCATGGGCGCTGGGCTCAGAACCAGGCTGTGGCAGTAGAGGCATGGTCACCTCGAGCTTGTTCAGAAGTGGGGACTTGACTGGGATGGGGCCCAGCAAGGCCGTGGCCGGCTCTGCTCTGAGCCCCACTCCCTGCCAGTACCGGGCTGCAGGGGCCAGCCCACCCCCCATGCGGGGTACTCACCATTTCTTAGAGAGGTTCTTGCTGGAGACCTTGGGAAGTTGCATGGCTTCCTGGTCCCTGGGTGAAGGAAGGGTCAGCAGTGAGCCCTGGACAGGCCCTGCTGGGACAGGTAGGGTGGGGTGCTGGGCACTCACTTGGGAGAAGTCGGCCCGGCCTCCTCAAGGGCAGCCTTGTGCCTCTGGCTCTCCTCTAGGAGGGACTTGAGGTGCTGCAGCTGAAAGGCAGGGGAGGGGGATGGAGGTGCACCTGCGGAGGTGCCGGGCCACCCGGGGCCACCTCTGCGCAGGGCCTCACCTCTTGGGCCTGCAGAAGGTTGGCGTTCCACAGCTGACGGATGACCACCTCGCATTTTTGAAGCGTTGTGAGCTTGCGCAGGCGTGGGGGCAGGCTCATCGAGGGGGGTGCCCCTGTTGCCTGCCCACCCCTGTGCTGGCTGCCTGCTGCCCAGGTGGCCCCTGAGTTAAAGGTGTCCACTTCCTCATTTCTGAAATGGTCATTGCACCCCAGAGGTGACCTGCCTGCACTGGCCTAATCACCCACCCCTCCCCAGGCCAGTGTGGGGAAGAGGGCTGGGCTCCCTTCTCCTGCTGACTAGGGTGCTCTGGGCACCAGGTGGGTGTTGTTGGGGCCAGCTGTGACCTGGGCCCACCCATCCCTTTGTTCCCTCTGAAGGTGCACTGAGGGTCAGATGTGGTTCAGAGGGTGAGCAGCTAGCTGCCAGGCTGCCCTTGGTTCTCAAGCATCTCAGGCTGGTCTTGGGGGGGATGCTAGGGCTGTGCAGAGAAGCCTGTTGTACTCCATGTACTACCCAAAGTGTGCACTCTACAGTGTCCCAGGGCAGTTTCTGGAAGCTCGGGGGTCACCAGAGCCTGACCTGGCTGTCGTGCTGGACCAGCGCCTACCAAAGGCAGGTGCAGCTGGGAGCTGCAGGCCCAGGAGCCTCACTCACTGTTTTCTTGCTAAAAAAGATTATTTTTTGTTTCTTTTCTCTGAGAAAGTGGTTTAGGGGCTCAGGTCAGCACACTCCTAAGGGAGGGGAGGAAGACAAGCGCCCATCAGATGGGTGGAGCCTGGCAGTCATTGCTTTCATGAGCCTTGGTCCCATCAGAAACAGGCCGGTGGACCAAAGGGCAAAGCAGTTGGCAGATGCCAGGGTGGGACTCTGTTAAATGTAGGCCTGGCTTCAGGATACGTGTGAGCCTTACCTGGCCTGCCTCTGTGCCCCAGGAGCTCTGCCCAGCTTGCCACCGTACAGGAGGGCGGCGCTGGAGGGCTCCTCCTCCAGGTCCACCTTCTGGGGGACATCAGCCTTGGGGTCTTGCTTCTTGAAGGAGTTGGGCTGAGGCCTGACCTTGCCTTGAGAGTTGGCTGCAGGTCAGACCCAACAGGGCCGATCACCACAGGCATCAGAAGCTTTGTCCGAGTCCCCGGGACTGACTGTGTGGCCCAAGGAGCCCCTTCCCTGAGCTTGTGAGGGTGCGGCCCGTGGGTGGTGCCTGCCGCATGCTCAGTCAGTGGTGGAAGCCGGCGCCCATTGTGGGTAGAATGAACCTGTGTGAGAGGCCTGGGACCTGGCCTGCCCTGGTTCACTCTCCAAGGACAAAGCCCACCGCCCACCTGGCCCTGCACAGAAAAGGTGGGGCCGCCACTGGTGAGGACGCTGGGCTTCTTCGGGAAGGCAGGGTGGGGAGAAGAGGCTCAAGCTCGCTCTACAAAAGATGCCACAAGCCCAGGGCCACGTGGGCAGGGCCACGCTGCATGCATCGTGCCTGCTTGGGGGCAGACGGCGCACCTCCTTCTCCCTAGGAGACCACCTGAGGCTCAGTGGGCACTCAGCGGCCCGCCCCCACAGCCTGACTGCCTGCTGCCCTGTCCCAGGGTGGGTCTGCCCCTGGCCTTGCTGCCCTGCGTTGAAAGCCAGCCCGTCCTGCTTTCATAGCCTCACCTCAGGGCCTCCCTCTTGCCAGCCCACAGTCCTGTCCCAGCCCACGTTGGCCCTCCTGCGGCGTCAGCTTGCAGACACCTGGGCATCCCTTGCCTCCCTTCAGCCACCCCTTCACCCTTTGAGCCCGCAGAACCCACCTTTCAGTCTGCCCAGCAGTGGCTTTCAGCCCCCTAGTCAGCATGCTTGGCCACCCAGGCCTGGGACCCCAGCAGGGAAGGATGCCCGGTCACCTGACACCGTCGAGTTTTTTTTTGTTGTTTGTTTTTTTGTTTTGTTTTGTTTTGTTTTGTTTTGACACCATCGAGTTTGACATGGACTTGGCGGAATGGAAGCTGGAAGTGGAGAGGCTGCCTGTGGGGGAGCATGAGGGCCAGCTGGCAGCTCTGCAGGGCCCTGTGCACTCGTGCAGAGCCTCCCCTCAACCTGGTAGGGCTGTGTCCTCCCGCTGTGCCCCATGCTCTGTTGAGGCAGCCCCAGACTCAGCAAGCAGAGGCCACCAGAAAGGTGGTTTCCTGGGGGGCCACTCGGCAGGGAGCTTGAGACCAGTGTAGCAGCAGGTCCTGAATGAGCATGACTTTTTCCGATGTCCCAAGAGGGTCCCCAGGAACTGCAAGGCCGGGACCACTAACTTGGGCCACACTTTGCTCAGAACAGCTCACTGGAGCTGCCACACCCACTGGAGAAGGGTCCTCCCCCCATCCCATTCTCTGCGTGTACCCCAGGAAGAGAGCCCTGAGCACCACCACCCAGGCTGGCCCTGTTGGCCAGTCAGGCCCCATGAAGTCAGACCTGGCCCCAGAGGTGACGGGGAGAGTGAGCCCAAGAACCCAACAGGTGTCCCTGGGCTGGGCAGGGAGCCACCATCATCAGGATGAGAAAGTGTCTTGGACAAGTGGCTGCAGGTCTCTGAGTCTCTGCTTCCTTCCCCACCCCAGCCTGTGGTTGCTGCGGAGGTGGCAAGAAACGAGCTACCGGTGGAAGGAGTGTGCCCAGAGCAACCTCGCGCAGGGCGTAAGGACTCAGAGGCACAGGCTGGAGCACTGGGAGCCGCTGTACCAGCCATCGAGTGAGAGCACCCAGCAGGGAAGTGAGACCCAGGAGGGCAGGGGCTGTTCCAGGAGCTCTGTTCAGATGGGGGGAGGGAGTCTGGCAGCGCCCCCCAGGTGCTCTGTCCCCCACCCCGGCCACTGCACAGGCCTCAGGCCTTGGGCTCACTGAGTGCAGCTCCTGCTGTGCTTGGGTGCATAAAGTTACCCAACCATGGCTGGGGGACAATGGCATCTGTCCAGGTCCCCCAAACCCATCCCCGCTGGGTTAGCACTGGGAGCCAGTGCAGCGAGGTGGGCAGCGGGTGGGCAGTGTGGGGAGTTGCTGCTGTGCATGGGGCGACTTCCCAGCTGCACGGAAGGGCCTCATGCTCACCTTTCTTCTGTGGCGTCTGATTCATTATGAGCTTGTAGTGGAGATCTGAAAGCAAAACACATGCTGTCTTTGTCACTTTCAAAGCAAAGCCGTAGCCACTCACAGAAGCCTGGTCCATGTCCCCGCCCCTTGAGTCCCGCTAGCTTTCTCCACCGCGCCTTTGCCTTTGGCGTCCAGGACAGAATCGCCGCTGGCGGTTTCCCCGCACAGCACTCAAGTCTGTCCTCCCCCGCCCCACGGCTGAGACAACTACAGGGCGCCCCCAGGCCTTGCTCCAGGGTTGCAGAGGTGAGTTGGGAGGGCCCAGCCCTGCTGGAGCCCGCGGGGCCACAGGAGCAAATGCAGTGTACTAATCAAGTGGCGTCTGGGGACCCGGCTGGCCAAGTCAGGCCTGGGGAAGGGGTCCCGGCATAGCGGATGCCCAGTGAAGGGACACTGGCACTCAGGTGAGGCAGCACCAGAGGGGGCGGGGAGAAACTGAGGCAGCAGCCACAGCGCCCGGGCGGCGGAGCTCCCGCGGAAGCTGAAACCGGAGTGAGGCGCGGTCACATCGCGGCAGGTCTTGGAGGGCCCAGGGGTGAGGAGCGAGGGGTGAAGCGAGGGAGGCCCGGGGGTGTGGGCGCAGGGCGCAGGGGCCGGGCCACTGTCCGCTCGTGTCCAGTGGGAGGAATTCGCCGAGCCGCGCCCTCGCCCGTTCGGGTCCGTCTCGCTTCTCTAAGTTTCTTAATAACGACGTCCGAAGTGACACTGCCCAGCGGGACGGGCGACAGGGAGGGCGGCCCGACTCACCCTTGTTCTCCCGCTTCAGGTACTCGATCTCCTCGTGGAGCTTGACCAGCGTCTCCGAGTGCTGCTGCTGCAGGAACTGCAGGCTCCTCTCCAGGTCCACGACCCGCTTCTGCGCGTCGCTGTGTCCCGGCTGCGCGGGCGGCGGCCCCAGGAGCGAGGGGCCCGCGGGCTGTTGCTGGCGCGAGCGCGACGCGCCTCGGGAGCCCGTGGTCTCCGAGCTCGGGGGCCTCACCCCGGCTGCCGCCGCCGCCCTGCTCATGTCGCCGCCGCCGCACGTCCGCTCTGTGGCCCGGCTGCCCCGGCCTGGCGCCGCGTCGCCATGGAAACGGGCGCGACCGAGGGGCGGGGGGCCGGGTCTGGGCGCGCGCGGGGCCGGGCGGGGCTGGCGGCAGGGGCGGGGCCTGGGCGCGCGGGGGTGGGGTCTGCGGCCGGCGGCCCCGCACCTGGGTTACTCCAAAGGCACCCTCTGACCATAACGTCAAAGAACTGTCTGCCTTTACAGTGGGTCCTAGCATTTCATTCACTTTGCTTGTTTTCGTTTTAATAGTTCACTCTTTGAATAGGTAATATGGTTACAGGTTCAAAAATCAAAAGGTTCCAATAATTGCAGAATCATCGCGCATTGTGAAATGTGGACAAAATAGAAAGGGGGGGGGCCATGTGTCTGAAGGCGCGGGAGAGGGAGGAACAGCAGGAGGGGAGGGGGTTCTCGGAAGAAAAGCCATTTCCCCCAGGGGCTCTCTCTCCAGCCAGCCGGTCTCAGACGGAAAACCACAGGTTATCAGCTCCAAGAGGAGCTGCGGCCCGCGCTGCAGCTGGGAATCCGGGGCGAGATGCGGGAGTCTGGAGCCACAGTCGGGGAGGAGCCTGAAGCTATACACTCCCATCCAGTGAGTGGCCGACCTTGACCTGCACGCACACGGGTGGACACGATTCTGAGGAGGGAGGAAGACAAAGAGCTGGAAGGCAAAAAAAGCTGAGAAGATGTTCATTTGCTGTCTTTTCTGGGGAGACAATGTTTGGAATTCGTAAGTTAGAGAAGCTTGGTAAATGCCTCTGATTTCCACTTACACCGCCAAAGGGCCACACCTTGGGAGTAAACACTGTGTTCTAGAAATAAGGGATCTGCCCTAGGACTAAAGGCAAAATCAAAATATATCCATCCTAGTAAGACTTAAAGCCCAGCCTCCACAAATTCATGGTGATCTTTCAGTAATTAAACTACCTAGAGAACAATAGCCATCATTCTTCAGAGAATGCCAGCAGAATCCGCAGTCTGTACGACACATTGTCTGTGAAGTATTAGACATGCAAAGTAACAGGCAAGTCTTACTCGAGGGAAAAAATTCCGTCAATGGAAACAGATGCACAAATAATTCTAGATAATGGAATCAACAGAAAAGTACTTTACAATACATATATTAAAGTTCTACAGAAAAAGATTGCTATAGTGATTGAAACCATGGAAAGTTTAAAAACAATATCCCAGCAAAATGGAAATCCTAGAACTGAAAACATACCTGGATTTCTGGTCTTCTGGTCTGGCATGTAAAGAGGTTGGAACTCATCACTCTCATCCACACAAGAAAAAATGCTGACCAAACTGAAAATCAACAACTCTTCTTAGATTCATAAGAAAATTGAGGTCACAGGGCAAACCACTGCTTCAAAAGTTGGAGACACAGACAGGTACATACAACTTGCCAGAGCAGAAACTGCTGTGGGCAGCAACACCAGGGTAGGAAAATGTAAACGGTCATTGATCTAATGGATCTGAAAAGATTTGTTGATTTTCAGTTCGTTCACTGTAGACAAGTTTGAGAGCTTAAAAATCTGGCCAGATGTGGTAGTGCTCACACCTGTAATCCCAGCACTTTGGGAGGCTGAGGCGGGAGGATTGCTTGAGGACAGGAGTTGGAAACCAGCCTCAGCAACATAGCAAGTCCCTGTCTCTAGAAAAAAAATTTTAAAAATTAGCCAAGCATGGTGGCATGCCTGTAGTCCCAGCTAGTTGGGAGGCTGAGATGGGAGGATCGCTTGAGCCAGGTGTTTGAGGCTGCAGTGAGTGACCTATGATCACACCACAGCATCCAGCTTTCTAAACAAAATTGCAAGGCATACTAAAAATGAAAAACACAGTTTGACGAGACAGAGTCAGATATGGCAGAGATGTTGCAATTCTCAGACCAGGAATATAAAACAACTATGATTAATATGCAGAGGGTTCTAATGGAAAAGTGGGCAATATGAAATAACAGATGGGTAATGAAAACAGAGAGATGGAAACTAAGAAAGAATCAAAAGAAAATATGAGAAGTCAAAAATACTGTAACAGAAATGAAGAATGTCTTTGATGGGCTCATCAGTAGACTAAGACTTGGCCAAGGAAAGAACGGGTGAACTTTGTCGACTTAAAAATATGAGATCTAGGCAGGGTACAGTGGCTCACGCCTATAATCCCAGCTACTGGGGAGGCTGAGGCAGGAGGATCGCTGGAGCCCAGGAGTTTGACGTTGCTGTGAGCTAGGCTGACGCCACTGCACTCTAGTCTGGTAACAGAGTGAGACCCTGTCTCAAACAAAACAAAACAAAACAAACAACATGAGATCTATAAATGTAGAAAAGGAGAATTTTATTTGTTATAAAGAGTTACACCTGTAGGCTGGCAAGCAGGCCTCTGGCCAAAACCAGAGGCAGGCACTTTGAAGGAGGAGAGGTTAGGGAAGGAGCTTGATGCAGAACAGGTTAGCTAAACATACATATTCAACAGGTTACAGGAGAAGCTATGAATATTCACAAAAGGGTTCTCACACACACGTGACAAGCAAACAGTGTATTACTTGCATCCCATGTTGGGATGGAGACTTAACATTGAAATGTATTACAATTAGGTGCTATACATCAGAAGGCGAAGCAGGGACATGCAGTCACCCAGTCACAGCCTCTGTAAAACTGACCAGAACCAGTCCATGATCAGTGGTCTCTTAACAGGAGACAGTCACTGAAATCCATGTCTTATCCAACCCAAGCTGTAGTTATGGCTTGTGGAACAGGGGCCAGTTAGCATCTGGTGGTAGATGAGCTTCAATCGTTTCAATACAGCTCATCTCCCGGCCAGTGCTTGTTTAGGTGATAGAGGAAAAGAAAAACCTTGTGGCAGTTAGAACATAGTTTATTCTTTAAATATAGGGGTGCGTGACTTAATCTTTACCTTAGGTCTTGTGTATAAGTTTGGCATCTTGTTGTGGCAAAGAGTCTGTTCCGCCAGTCCTATGATCTCCATTTTAACATTGGTGCTGCTCAGTCGTTGTGTCTAAACTGCAAAAGGGAGAGGGTATAATGAGGCATGTCCAACCTGCTGTCCCAACATGGCCAGGAACTCAGTGTTTAAGGTTTCTCTGGGGTCCTTTTGGCCAAGAGGGGGTCTGTTTGGTTGGTTGGGGGCTTAGCATTTTTAGTTCTCAAACTTGAAGAAATATCAACAGAAATGTCCAAAACTGAAATGCAAAGAAAAAAGCGAACAAAAAGAACAGAATATCCAAGAACTCAGGGACAATTACCAAAAATGTAACATATGTGCATAATGGGAATACCAGAAGGAGAAGAGAGACAACAACAGAAGAAATATTTGAAGCAATTATGACTGAACATTTTATGAAATTAATGAGAGACAATAAACCACAGATCCAGAAAGTTCAGGGAACACCAAGCAAGGTAAATACCAAAAAATCTATAAAAAACCAAAGGGTATATCTTATTCAAATTGAAGAAAATTAAAGACAAAGAGAAAATCTTGAAGGAAGCCAGAGGAAAAAATATACCTGACCTATAGAGTAGCAAGTATAAGAATTACATTGAGGCTGGACATGATGGCTCACGCCTGCAATCCCAGCACTTGGGAAGGCCAAGGCAGGAGGATCACTTGAGGCCAGGAGTTTGAGACCAGCCTGGGCAACACAGTGAGACCCTATCTTTAAAAAAAATTAGAAAAATTAGCTGGACGTGGTTGTGTGTGCCTATAGTCTCAGCTACTTGGGAGGCTGAGGCAGGAGGATCACTTGAGCCCAGGAGTTCGAGCCTGCAGTGAGCTATGTTTGCACCACTGCACTCCAGCCCAGTTCCAGCCTAGGTGACAGCCTATCTGTAAAAACAAAACAAAACAAAAAAACTAGCTTTTATAATTGTCCATTGTCCATTTTCCTTTACTAGAGATCTTTACTTGTTCATATGCTTTTGAGTTACTGTGTTAATGTTCAGTGTCCTTTCATTTCAACCTGCAGGTCTCTCTTTAGCACTTCTTGCAGGACAGAACTAGCCGTAACAAACTCCCTCAGTTTTTGTTTATCTGGGAAACTCTTAACTTCTCCCTCACTTTTGAAAGACAGTTTTGCTGGATATAGGACTCTTCATTGACAGTTTTTTTCCTTTACAAGTTTGAATATATCAACCCTCTGCCTTCTGGCCTCCAAGGTCTTTGATGAGAAATCTGCTGATAATCTTATTGAGAATCCCTTGTATGTGACAAGTCGCTTTTCTCTTCCTGTTTTTAAGATTCTCTCTTTGGCTTTTGACAGTTTTATTATTATATGCTTTAGTTGTGATCTCTTTCAGTTTACCCTACTGGGAGTTCATTGAGCTTCTTAAATATTTATATTCATGTCTTTCATCAAGTTTGGGGTCTTTGGGGTATTATTTCCTGAAATAACCCCTTACCCCCTTTCTCTGTCTCGTCTCATTCTGGGACTCCCACAATGCATATGTTGGTTGGCTTGATGGGGTCCCACAGGTCCCATAAGCTCTGTTCACTTTTCTTCCATCTTTTTTCTTTCTGTTCCTAAAACTCCATGATTTCAGTTGTCCCATTTTCAAGGTCACTGATTCTTCTGCCTACTCAAACCTGTTTTTTAATCATTTTACTGAATTTTTCATTTAAGTTATGGTACTTTACAGCTCTAGAATTCTTTTTTCATTCCCTTTCATGTTTTCTCTTTTTATCAATATTTCCATTTTGTTCATATATCGATTTCTTGACTTTGTCCACATCTCCTTTGAGCTCCTTAAGCATCTTTAAGACATCATTTCAAAACATTTGGTAAGTCTTCCATCTGGTCTTTCTCTGAGAGAGTTTCTTTTGATTTATTTATTTTTTCTCTGAATGGGCCTTATCTTCCTATTTCTTTGTATGCCTTGTGATATCTTCTTGAAAACTGGACGTGTGACTTTTATAATGTGGTAATTATGGAGATCAGATTCCCCCCTCTTCCCAGGGTTTGCTTTTTAAAAAATTTTTATAGGGTGTCTTTGTTCCGGGGATCAGTCTGCAGTGTACACTTAAGGTCTTTTCAGATTTCTTCTGAGCCTACACCTTTCTGTTGGGCATGCATCATGATTCTCTAAATTCTCCCATCCATATGGTTGCTTTCGAATGTCCTAGCCTTTAAATATCTAGCTCCTAAAAAGGGTAAAAGAGAAAAAGAAAGTGGGGGGAGATGCTGATTCTTTAAATCCCCTGGAAATTGTTTCTTCTGGAGGAGCTGGGGTTTTGCAAAAACGGCAGTGGAGAGTACAACAATGGCTACTTGCCTCTTTGTTTGCACCTCCACAATTAGAAGCAGCAAACAGCAATCACAGCACAGATCCCCAAAGTTTGGAGGACAGGGTCCTTATTGTCCATTCTGGTTTCTGCAAGCTATGTGGAAGCTACTCCAGGAACGCGTGCATATCTGCCTGCGCCACCAATTTAAACGCTAATTTCTTCTGAAAATACCCTCACAGATACACCGAGAAATAATGTGTAATCAGATCTCTGTGCATCCAGTGACCCTGTCACATTGACACATAGAATTAACATCACAAGTCCACCCCTTGTCAACTTGGCACCCATACACATCTCCTTAAACCATACTTAACCTCCAAATAAAGACAATAACAAGGTCATAGTTCCACCTCACATGATACAACTATCCTTTGTGCAACTGAGAACACACTAACCCTTTCCCCAGAAGAGGCCTTTCGTAGAAACGAGGTCTTGCTATTAATATGTTGCCCAGGCTGGTCTTGAACTCCTGGCCTCAAGTGATGGTCCTGGTTCTTTACCAGAGTGCCACTGGGAGGTTCCTCACAGCTATGGTCTAAATTTTTGTGCCCCTCCAAGATTCATATGTTGAAACCTAATCACCAAGGTGATGGTATTAGAAGGTGGGGCCTTGGGGGAGGTGATTAGGCTGAGATGGTGGCGCCCTCGTGAATGGGATTAGTGCCTTTGTAAAAGATGTCCTTGTTCCTTCTGCCCTGTGAGGACACGAAGAAAAGACGGCTGTCTACAAACCAGCAAATGGGCTCTCCGCAGACACCAAATCTGTCGGTGCCTTGATCTTGGACTCCCCAGATTCCAGAAAGGTGAAGAATAAATTTCTGTTGTTTAGAAGCCACCCAGTGTGAGGCATTTCGTTACAGCAGCCTGAACAGACGAAGCCACTCACAGTCATGGGCAGGTGAGCTGTGTTTCAGGTCTGCCAGAAAGCTCTGGCATGCATCTCAAAGCACAGTGGAGCCAATCCAACATCCTGTGGTGGGCAGTGGCGGCAAGACAGAACGTGAGGAGGTCAAGCCATGCTCCCTGCACGTCACATGGAGCGTGAAGACCCTACGCTCCGTGGAGTCCTACAGGATGGTGCAGGGGGTCGGCCGGGTGTGAATTCACACAGCAGCTGAGGGAGCAGCGCGAGAAGTCCACACTGCTGTGTGTGCCCGGCGCACTCAGCCCAGAAGACAAGGTTCAAAGGAGGCAGGATGTGCAAACTGCTGCAAGGGTCTCTGCAAGGGATTCGGGTGGAAAAGGTAGGCGGCACCTTCCTGGCAGTCAAGATATCACAAATAACCGCTAGGCTTCCAGGATGGCATGGAGTACCTGGGAGGCAACCCTGGGCCCACCTGGGGAAGCTTGCAAGCCTGGACTGCGTGTCCCGGGCACACCTCCTTCCCCCACTCTCCTCTGTCCTTCCTTCTAAGTTTGGGGGCAGGGGAGATGGTTCTGTAGAAACAAACACAAAGAAAGAAAATCAATGGGGAAGCACTTGACATCTTATTTTCTGAGTTACTTTTCATGAGGGGCTGTGGGTGGTGACTGCTGATATGTTTTTCATTTACAGTTGTCTCAGGGAACCCAGGGGTGTCCCTTCCTTGAGCAGGTTTCAGAACAAGGATATTAACACCAGCATTTCCTAGCGGCCCGTGGCTTTCCACACCATTCCTGCGTGCGCCCCTTTAACACACTGGGGAAGGGACGCCGAGGACAGCCATGCGCGGAGCCGGCAGCTCGGCGCCACGTGAGCCTGTGCTCCACCCCGGTGCCATCGCCAACCCGGGCTGCGGCCTGAGATGGGGCTTCTGGGGCCCCTCCTGGTTTCTGGCATCCTTTTGAGGTTGGTTCTACTGTGTCTCTTCAACTAACCACTGTGGGTGGCAGTTTTCAGGGCTCCTGCTGGGTTAATTTGTCCACGGTCCCCTAAATCCTGCTCGGCAGAAGCAGGAAACCGTGTCCTCTTCTCTGCCTCGCGTGAGAAAGAGAAACGAGGGTACTGGAGGGGCTCGGGGTGCACAGAACCCTGCTGAGCCCGAGGGAGGGTGGCTTGCGGGCCCTCAGGGCACAAGTGGACCGCCTGGTGCTGCAGCTCCAGGAGGCGCCGAATCCGGATCCGAACAGGACGGGGTGGGCTGGCGGAGTGTCCTCTCTTGCCTCACTTCAAAACCTCGTGAGCTAGATAGCGGATGGGGAGTGGCGCCTTCAGGATGAACATCTCTTGTGTATTTAAACTTCACGTATTAGACTGAGGGCCTCCTTCCCTGTCCCAATCATTTTCTGTTCATATACGAGTTCGTCTGTCCAAGGAGTTACTACTTCACTCCTGAGCCGGTAGGAGCTGGATGTGTGTATTGTATGCATAATAAGTGCTCGTGGAACAAATGCATTTACTGGGCAGCTACTATGTGCTGGCACGGTGCCAGAGCTAGAAAGATGAGAACAATAATACCTGTCCTCAAGGAGCAAGTGTACGAGTTGGAGATTGACTCACAAGTAACCATTCAGTTCCTTTAAGTGCGCAGCACCCAGCAAGTCACAAAGAAGCATCTGCTTACTTTTATTTGTTGGGTGGAGATAAGTACAGAGGAGGGGCCCTTCATGCAGCCCGGGCAGCAGAGAGGCTGGGTTGGTGGGAGGTGCACGGGAGGGGAGGCTTCCTGCGGAGGCTAGGCGAGTGGATGGGCGGGTGGCAGAAGTTAGCTCGGAAAGGAAGGAGGAGGGTGGGGGGACCTTCAGAGACCTGGCGCTGAGGGTGACAGCATAAAGTGCATTTCGGCAGCGAGCACAGGGCTGTGTGGGTGGCGGAAACAGCTGTCCCTTCGTCTGGAAAGGGAGGAGGCAGGAAATGAGCTCCAGGTTGTTGGGGGACAACCAAGGCAGAAAGTACATTTCACTTACTTTCCTGGGTTACTTAGAACACAGATTCTAATTAAGAAGTTTGCAGATGGACAAACTTAGTGCTTTCCCGAAGATGTTCTATGGAGCACAGGTGCCTGGGATGTTGTTAAATGCCATTCGATAAATAGGTCTGTGCAATAAGAAACATATATATATATATATATTTTGGTCTCTGCCTCCAGTTCCTGACACAAGCTCCCAAGACCTTTGTCATTGCCTGAGCGACGGGGGTGACAGGAGGTCTTACACAGAGTTCCCAAATGCTTGGGAATTTCCTGGGTGACAGGAGATCTTCTGGTCTAACGAGGTGCCTCTCGGTTAGCTTCGGGATGGGGCTGGTCCCCGGAAAGACCGAGCCGGATTGGGAGGGAAGAGGGGCTGGACACAGACCATGCTCAGGCGACGACACCAACCACAGACAGCCCTGAACTGCAGGGTTCGGAGAGTCTCCAGGTTGGGGAGCACACCCAGGTGTTGAGAGGGTGGCACACCCCAACTTCACGGGGACAGAAGCTCTTGTGCTCAGGACCCTTCCAGACCTTGCCCTGGGTACCTCTTCAGCTGCTTGTCCATGTGTCCTTTGTTATATCCTTTGTAACAAACCGGCAAACTTAAGAAAGGGTCTCCCTGAGCTCTGTGATCCGTCAGAGCGAATTATGGAACCTGAGGAGGGGTCAGGAGCCCCCGCGTGCAGCCGAGTTGGACAGAGGATGGGGAACATGCAGAGCACAGCTCGCAATTAACATTTGAAGGGGACCGTCCTGCGGGACTGCGCCCTCAGCCTGTGGGAGGGGCACTAGCTCCAGGCAGTCAGTGTCCGGATTGAACTGTGGGACACCAGAGGGCTGGAGAATCGGTTTGTGGGCGAGACGCCTGGTGTCAGGAGTGTGAGCGCATCAGGAAAACTGTTTCGTTTTTAAAGTCTGAAGGTCAACTTGGTGCAGCAAATGCACATGTCCCTTGTGAAGATTAAGAGGGGAAAAGTCTGTGGTTTTCCAGAAGGTTCAGGCAGCTTTTCACCTGAGAATCTTGAGAAACTAGTGCTCTGAGCAATCTTGGGAAACGCCGCACCAGCACGCATGCGGCCGCCGCTCCCTGCCTACGCCCGGCTCCAGGGGTCCATGAATATCCATGGGGTCTGCCCTCCCGGAGGTTTACACAGCTGCAGCCATGCGCTAGTGCTGGAAGACCCCACAGTGAGGGGGAGAGAAGCTGCCCTTCCTGACCCCGTGCTCCCCTGGGCCGGGCCGGGCATGGAAAGCCCTTCTGCTCCCCAAAGCGCCAGCCTCAAGCTGTGGCTGAGAAGCACTTGCTCCCTCCTTCTCTCCGTTCTCTGTGTTCATCTGACCTTTAATGGCTGTACGCAGACTCACATGGATATTAAAGTCAATGGCTATGTTTTTTCCTTTTGTTGAGACAGGGTGTTGCTCTGCCACCTGGGCTATAGTGCGGTGGTGTCATCATAGCTCATTGCACTCTCCAACTCCTGGGCTCAAGCGATCCTCCTGCCTCAGCCTCCTACATGTATGCACCACCATACCTGGCTAATTTTTCTATTTTTTTGCAGAGCTGGGATTTCGCTATGTTACCCAGGCTGGTCTCAAACTCCTGGCCTGAAGCGATCCTCCTGCCTTGGCCTCCCAAAGTGCTGGATTGCAGGTGTGAGCCACCGTGCCCAGCCACTCCCGTGGGTCTGTCTTTATAGCTTGGTGAAAGGCTCACTCCTCCATTACTGTGAATGCAGCGAAGGCACAGAGAAAACAGAAAGCCTTGGAGGAGGGTAGACTTCTGCCGCGGAGATCGGCATGATGCAGGGGGTCTGTCGTTTTGCTGAGCAGTATTCGCCACAGACCCGCCACTACCACCCACCCAGAGGAAGTGCCTTTAGGAGTGGAGGCCAAGGAAGTCTTCCTTTAGGGAGCTCCTCCCCTACCAGCCCACAGGACAATTATGCTGCTGTTCCTAGAAACTGCGGACACGGTCCGACAAGCCTTAACATAACGCAGAAGAGCAGGAGCCAGAGACGCTCAGATACTGGCTGCTTACGGGCTCCGAGCAGGCAGGGCTTATTTCCATAACGACAGCTGGAAGTTCAACACGCACTACCGTTTACCACCACGCAGGCATCGCCCTGAACTCGGGAGGCCATCTCTTCCCCCACTCTCAGGGAGAAGGAATGATGGGAACAGAGGGCCTCTACTGGCAGCTCTGTAGGTTGGGAGTGCCAAATCATCTGTCACAGTTTAGCTGATCAGTAAGTATGCACGCTGGGCAAGACACTGCAAGGGTCCCAAGCCCCTCCGGGCGGACAGGACGGCCGCAGCGTCTCTAGTGCTGCTGCTCCTCCGCACCACCGTGCAGTTGCCCTTGACCCCTTTCCAGACCTGTGGAAATGGAGCCTCCCCAGTCCCAGCACTAAGGACTGGCAGCTCCCTGGACCTCCTCCTTCCACCAGGAAACAACTGCCCTCTCCATCTCTGACCACTTCCTGGGATGCCCATAACCAACACCACCTTCAAGCCCTCAGAGACACTGGAGCACAAGCCACAGTCACTCCTGGGGGCCCAGAGCACTAACGATTGGCTGCTCATTCCCCTCTGGAATCTCTGGGCCAACCAGTGACAAGCAAAGATTGACCACTGATGCTGCAGTGGGCGCCACTTACGACAAAAATCTACTGGTCATGGTGGCTCCCCTCCCTTTCCTACATCCCATTACAGGCACAGACATCTTAACCTGCCAACACCCACGTGGAACAAATCCAAGTTCCTGGATGTCCTGGTGGGACTGGTATGTTTGGCCTGAACAGTGGTGGTAGCTACTTCACCACGGTATGACCTGTGCTAAGGAACTGAGGGACTAGGGCTCATGATAAAATGTCCTCTAGAAACCAAGGTCATTAAATATACAATATACTCTTTCAACTGTCCCATTTGACCAGTCCTTAAACATGCTATAAGTGAGTGACACCTTAACCATTGATCATAATAAATAGAGACTTCAATGCCCAGGTACCCCCATCAAGGCCCAAACCCTGAACACAGTTTGGTTAACAGAAGATAAAGAAACCAAACCAAAGCCAAAATTAGTACAAGAAAAAAGTAATAAAGAGCAGAAATAAGTGAAACACTAGACTAGAAAAATATTTCAAAAACATGAAACTAAGAGTTGTTTTTTTGCAAAGATAAACAAAATAAAAAACCTTTAGCTACTTTACAAAAAGAACTCCAAAAAATCAGAGATGAAAAATGAAATACTACAACTGATGCCACAGAAATACAAAGGATAATAAGATATTATTATGAAAAAATGTACACCAAAAAATTGGAAAACCCAGGAAAAAGAGAAAATTCCTGAACACACACAGTCTACCAAGTTTGAATCATGAAGAAATAGGAATCTGACCAATAATGACCAACAAATTGAACCGGTACTGGAAAGTCTCCCATGGGAAAAAGCCCAAGACTTAAAAGATTCACTGCTGAATTCTACCAGCATTTAGAGAAGAATTAATGCCAATACTTCTCAAATTGTTCCAAAGGAATTGTAGAGAAGGGAATTCTTCCAAACTTGTGCTTTGAGGTCAGCATTACTCTGGTACCAAAACCAGACAAGGACAAAACAAAAAAAGGAAACTATAGGCCAATATCCCTGATGATCATAGATGCAAAAATCCTCAACATAATAAGAGCAAATAAAATTCAACAGCACATTAACAAGATCATTTACCACGATCGAGGGGGTTTTATCCCAGGGATGCAAGGATGGTTCAACATACGGAAATCAATCTACATGATACATCATATTAACAAGATAAAGGACAAAAATCACATGATAGTTTCAATAGATGTAGAAAAAAGCATTTTGAAAAAAAATCCAATACTCCTTTATGATAAAAATTCTCAACAAATGAAATATTCAATGAATGTACCTAAACATAACAAAGGCCATATATGACAAAGCCATAGCTACCAATCACACCAAATGGGGAAAATTTGGAAGCCTTTCCTCTAACATCTGGAACAAGACAAGGATGCCCACTTTCACTACTTTTATTCAAAATAATATTGGAAATCCTGGCCAGAGTAATTAGGCAACAGAAAGAAATAAAGGGCACCCAAATTGTAAGGAGGAAGTCAAACTGTCCCTGTTCACAGATGGCATGATCTTACATAAAGAAATCCCTAAGCACTCCACCAGAAAACCATCTGAACTGATAAACAAGTTGAGTAAAGCTGTAGAATAAAAACAAAAAACAACATAAATCATCAGTGATGTTTTTATATTTTAATAGCAAACTATCAAGAAAGATATCAAGAAAGCAATTTAGTTCACAATAACTACAAAAAAAACCCCCAAATACCTGGAATGAATTCAACCAAGGAGCTGAACGATCTATACAGTCAAAACTGTAAACCACTTATGAAAAATATTGAAAAGGACCCATATAAATGCAAAGATATCCTATGTTCATGGATCGGAAGAATTAATATTTTTTAAACATCCATGTTACCCAGAGTAATCTACAGACTCAATGCAGTCTCTATGAAAATACCAATTACTTTCTTCCCAGAGATAAAACAAAAAGTCCTGAAGGGAGAAGCTGGTGGGGCCGGGGGCACCCGTGTGCAGCCGGAGACGGGTGAGTACGGCCCAGGCTCGGACTGAGGTATTTGTAGAGCAATTGAATTGCTGGAAAGACTGCAGAGGAGTGGAGAGGTACCACCAGAGAACTTCAGGCTTCACAGAAAGTCCTTGGAAATGAGTTCTGCCGTGCTGTGAGAGAGGCAGATGCACACATCTCAAGACCGTGGACGGCAGCAGCAGTCCTGCAGGGAGAGCTAACGCAAAGGCCACCATGGCTGCATCTGCTGCCAGCAAAGGACAGTCTCACCCTTGGGTCGCTGAGCTACCAAAAACAGAAGAAGGCCTTGGATTCAGTATTATAGGAGGCGAAGAACAAAAACTCTCCCATCTATAGATCGCGAGTAATTCCCGGTGGAATTGCTGGGAGACGTGGGAGACTCAAAGGAGGAGGTCGACTCCTTTCTGTTAATGGAGTGAGCGTGGAAGGAGAAACGGCATGAAAAAAAGCCGCTGGAGGGAAGGTTCAATCCATTGTTCGATGTACACGCAAAGTCTTGGAAGAAATGGAGTTACGCTTTGAAAAAGTTAGATCAGCCAAACCCAGGCAACAGACCTAATACAGTTCAAAACTTGATATTCCGTTTTGCTTCTTAGCTAGAGAAGTTCTACTCGTGACCTACTGATGGCCGCAATGCCCAGGATTGTAAAAAACCAGAAATTTCCCATGCAATTCTCCTTGCTATTTTATAAATGCCTATTTTAACATCAGTTACAGTTCCAGAGATGCATACACTTTTTTTCTGATGAGAAAAAGTCAAAGGTGATGAGGGGAATTCTGTCTTGCTGTTTTTACAGGCCTTTTTCAAAGATAGATTTTGTCATAAACTTGTTACAGATTTTTTAAGGTGCTTTTTAAATATTAAAATGTACTTTTACATTCTTAATCTTTTTTTAGGAAAAGTTTTCTTCATTTGGCTGCTTACTGAAAAGTAAGAGTTCTCTAGTTCCTTTTTTTTTGGTTAGTCGATTTTTTTAAACCTATGAAATTTCTTTAGTTTTCCAAGAAATTAAACGTAACAGTCTCACGTACAGCAGCTCATTAAATTGTCAATGCTGCATTTTGCACTTTGAACACACACACACACACACACACACACACTCGATGGTAAATCATAACAGCACAGTGGAAGTTTTTTACTTTTAAATGTAATGTTTAATGAGTAAGCATTTATACCGATTTGTAAGTTTTTAAACACTAAACACTCATTGCTAAAATATGTATTCTTAATATTTGAGCATTGAGGCAAGAGGACATAATTTGGTTGTTAGCATTATCCTTTTCTATTTATATTTAATATGCCATAAATTTTACATATAAAACAGGGTCGCATTTCATCTTTTGCAAATTTTTTAATGCTATTATTCATTTTTATTTAAATATACAGTATTTCTTATATTTTTGTCCATTCCTACAGATGAACTAATTATTTTGTGGTGGGAAACAGCAGAAAGAAGAAAAAGTAATACCTTTAGCCTCACTAGTCTCAAGTGTTACATATTCTTACTAGCTCAATTTAAAGAATTGATTTTAAATAGGAAGAAAGGATACATTTAAGATATGCAGAGATTATATGAGCTGAATATTCATAAGAATCTGTAGATTCTGTCAAAATGAGTAGGAACTGACAGTAAAATGGTCGGATTCGGAGACGCAGTCTTTGTTTCTGTTTCAAATATAAAGATGGGAATTTTGAGAGACACTTGACTTCATTTGTCCACTGGATGTCGCTGTTATACTAAAAGGCAGCCATTAGTGTCTGCCTGGGACCGAGGTCTTCCGAAAGGCTGAAATTAGGGTTGAGGTTCATTTTCAGTTACAACTTATAGGAACATTTGTACTTTTTAAAAAATCGTAAGTGACAGATACTGAAAAGAAGACAATGGATTGAAATATATAAGGAATGTGGCATTATTGACCCTGTGTAAAAAAGTGGGCATTTTGTCATATTCCTTCAGGAAGAATAGAAATGTATACTTTTTTCTGCATGTTTGTGAGCACTGTGAGTCTTAGAAGAGTATTCCAGTTTTCAATGATTTTTCAGAATAAAAGTCGGTCAGCACTGTTATTTATCATCTAGGTCTTGCACACTGGGTTGCGCGTTGAATGTGTCTTTAATCCATTCCAAAATGTGCTTGTTAGCAACAGGATCATGTTATTAAATTGTATATTTTTGAAATCAATTGATGTTTTTAAAATGTAGTAAACCAAAGTAGTATAGAAGAGGTACAGACTTATTTTGATTTAATTGTATAATTATTAGAGGTATTTGCTGTAGAGCTTTGTATATTAAAGAGAGTTACTGGTGCATATACAAACAGTAATATTATTATTATGCTAGAATTCTTGCATTACAGGGTAAGTAAACTCTCAAGAAATCTTGTTTTAGCATAGCTACAGCTGCAGTAGCTTTTAAGGACGTATCAGCATTTCATTATAAATTATAGCTTCCTGGTTTGGTGTCTCAGCTATTTCAGAACTTTCAGCCAAATTAAGTCTTTTTTGGTGTTGCAATTTAGTAAGTTGACTAAGCTATTTTTTTTCCTTCTACAGTAATCCGCAATCTGCCCTTTGTGTGAGTTTGCACCTATTTATAATTCTTAAAATAACGATAGTTTAAAGGAGCCAAATGCAGTAGCTCTGCTTGCTGCCATTGAGCATGAACAGCAGCAGTTTGTTTTCATTACTGCAGTTTTTATAGCGGATCCCCTAATTTTAAATCTTGACCATAAAAAAAATTCAGTCATTCAGTGGCAAAGATGTATAGTAGTGGTCCAGTATAGTAAGGAAATGAAGGGAATTTTCATCTTATGAATGGATGATTCATGAATAAAATTAGGCACACAGTAAGTATGTGATAGGTATTTGATTTATAAATTACAAACAATTTCCATATATTTTCTTGGTATTTCAAAATGGGTTGACTTAGTGGTTCTCAGCCTTAGCTGCATACTGGAATGCCCTGCGGAACTTTAAAAAATATTGTTACCTGAGTCTCATCTCCTAACAACTAAATCAGAATCATTCATTTATTTTTAAAGCTTCCCAAGTAGTTCTAAAGGAGACCCAGGGCCGAGAACCACTAGTTTTCCCCATTACAAAATGATCTGATTACACTGGACTCTTTGGAAGTATCAGAATAGAATAATTCAAATTATAGCTGCTTAATGAGTGATTATATTTCTTAGTAATTTCTTCAGGAATAAAAGGTACCTGGCATATCTTATTTGGGAAATAATTACAGTCTACCTTTTTTTTCTTTTTAAAATATCTACCAGGAGTTTAAATGTAAACTTTTAAGGTTTTTCATCTTTCTGCCCTCTTTGCCTTTAAAACTTATGAAAATAAAATGTTATTATTTGAGAAAACATGTTTAAAACCTGCACATGAGGAATATTGTCACTGATAATTATGTGCTGTCCTAATGCGGCCACTTTATCCGCTAGTATAATACTAGGTTATAGCAGCCTAGTTCTTTAGGATTTGATGAATGTGGTTTATTTTTTTTTAAATCTTTGTCCTCCTCTAAGTTTTTTTGCTCAAGCACTTAAGTAATTTGGCCCAAGTACTTTGTTTACAATTAAAATGGATATTATAGCATTTAATAGAAGAAATGGTTATGGCTTATCTCAAAAGAATGTCAGCACGCCTTGGTGTAGACTTGCAAGCATATGTGTTGCGAATATTTTATAACGTGGAATGATCATTGAAATATCAAGGACTCCAGTAACTGCATTTCCCGAAGAAATGTATATTTATGAATTTTCTAACTTACATTGTATTGTCTCTTCTGCCAACAGTCTGGTTTCATAGTTTTTATTGTCTAAAATTCACTAGTAGTGTTTCTTCAAAGGTTGTTGCAGTTATGGTTAAATAGTGGAAAAAAACCAAATGACTTGCTTCGTCATTGATTTTCAAGAACTTTCAAACTAATTTGCATCTGGACACGGTTTTCAAAAATACTGGCAAATGTTATGCTTCTACTTTTTTAGTTTGTGATAAATATATCCAAAATGGATGTAAGGTAACCCTTTTCAATACATGATTTCATTGATTAATTTAATTCTGCTTTTAAGGCTTATTTAAATAAATTTGAGCTATGTTCTTAATCTTTGGATTTGAAAAAAATTGATATAACTACCTAATACATTTGTCTCTTAAAGCTTTGTATAAAGTAACTTTTACACAAGGTGAAAGCATAATTCACGGTGATGGCTGAAACACAACTTTGAATTTCTGTATTCACTTTGTCTTTCATAAAATTTAAAGAAAACAAAGCAAAAATAAATAAATAAAACAAAAAGTCCTAAAATCTGTATGTGTGTTAGTCCATTCTGTGCTGTTATAAAAGAATGCCGGAGGCTCAGTAGTTTATAAAGAAAAGAGATTTATTTGGCTCACGGTTTGGCAGCCTGTACAAGAAGCATCCTGTCAGCATCTGCTTCTGGTGAGGGCTTCAGGGAGCTTCCGATCAGGGCGGGAGGTGAAGCGGGAGCAGGTGTGTCACAGTGTCACATGGTGAGAGAGGGAGCAAGAGGGGGAGGAGGTGGTGCCAACCTCTTTAAACTACCAGCTCTTCCGTGAACTAATAAAGTGAGAAGTCCCTCATTGTTACAGGGACAGTACCAAGCCATTCATGAGGGATCGGCCCCCATGACGCAAACACCTCCTACCAGGCCCCACTTTCAACACTGAGGATCAAATTCCAACATGAGATTTGGAGGAGCCCAACATCCAAACAGTATCAGTATGGAAATAAAAAGAAACATAAATACCCAAAGCAATTTTGAGCAATAGAACAAGAGTGGAGGCATCACGCTACTTGGCTTTAATATATACTGCCTACAAAGATACCATAACCAAAACATGGTACTGGCACAAAACCAGACACAGACACCAAAGGAACATGATAAAGTACACAGAGGAAAAAAATCCATGCACCTAGAGCCAACTGATTTTTGACAAAGGCACCAAGAACACACATTAGGAAAAGGACAATCTCTTCAATAAATGGTGCTGGGAAAATTGGATAGCCACATGCAGGAGAATAACACTAGACTTCCGTCACTCACCATATACAAAAATCAACTTCAAATGAACTGAAGTCTTAAATATAAGACCCAATACAAGAAAACTACTAAATGAAAACACAGGGAAAACACTTCATGAGACTGGTCTGGGCCAAGATTTTTTGGGTAAGACTTCAAAGCACAGGCAAAAAAAGGAAAAAGAGACAAACATGATTAAATAAAACTAAAAAGCTTCTGCACAGCAAAGGAAGCACTCAACAGAGACAGGGGACTCCCTACAGAAAGAGAGAAAATATTTGCCAACTATGCCTCTGACAATGGATTACTATTGAGAATATATCAGGAACTAAAAAACTCAATAGCCAAAAAGCAAATAACCCAATTAAAAATGGCCAAAATAACTAAATAGATATTTCTCAAAAGGAGATCTCTAAATGAATATCTTATATATGAAAAAATCCTCAATATCACTAATCATCAGGAGAATGTATATCAAAACCACAATGAGATCCCATCTCAGGCTAATTACAGTTGAGTAATATCAAAAAACAAACAAATGCTTGCGTGGATGTAGAGAAAGGGGAACGCTTTTGTGGGAATGTGTATTAGTGTAACGATTATGGAAAACAGTATGGAGATTCCTCAAAAAATTCAAAATGCAATAAATACAAAAATGACAATTAAAAATAGCAATCCCACTACGGGCTGTATATTCAAAGCACATGCATCAGTCTGTCGGCGAGCTCCCTGCGCTTGCACGTCTACTGCGGCACGGTCCACAACAGCCGAGACGCGCGATCAACCTAGGTGGTGCGATGCCACTCAGCCATAAGAAAGAATAAAATTGTCATTTGCAGAAATATGGATGAACCCGGAGGACATTACGTTAAGCGAAACACGCCAGGCACAGATAGACAAACACTGCATGATCTCATTCACGTAGAACCTAAAAAAGTTATCTCGTGGAAGTAGAAAGCGGAATACTGGTTACCGAGGCTGGGGAGGTGGGCAGGGATGGGGAGAGATTGGTCATGGGTACAAAGTTACAACAGGGAGGAATAAATTCTGGTGTTCCATTGCACAGTAGGGTGACAGTAGTTAAAAATATTGCATTGCATTTTTCAAATAGCTAGAACGGAGGAGTTTCAATGTTATTAATATCACCACAAAGAAATAATACATGAACAAGGTAATAGATACACTAAATATCTCGATAAGATCATTACATACATACACGTATCAAAATGTCCCATTATACCCCCTAAATATGTACATTATGTGTCAAAACTTTTAAAAAAGAGAAATAGATATAAACAATGCTAAAATTCATATGGAACCACAAGAGGCCCTGAATGGCCAAAGCAATCATGAGGAATATGGACGAAGCTGGAAGCATCACACTCGCTGATTTCAGCTTACACTCCAAAGCTGTAGGAATCCAAACAATGTGGTACTGGAAAAACAGAAACATAGACCAAAGGACGGAAAAAGGGAGCCAAAAAATAACCCAAGAGACACACACACACACACACACACACTCATTTTTGAAAAGGGTACCAAAGAGACACAGTGAAGAAGAAAAAGTTTGTTTAATAAATGGCTTTGAGAAAACCGGACATCCACATGCGAATGTGGATGAATGAAATAGGACCCTTGTATTACACAATACACAAAAATCAACTCAAAATGGATTGAAGACCTAAACACACCACCTGAAACCATGAAACTCCTAAAGGAAAACAGGGAGAACGTATATTCAGCAACGTGAATCTACGCTCCCGGGTTGCAAAAGGAGAGCGAAATAGAGAAAGAGAGAGAGCGGATAGGAGAGAAGGGAGGGAGGGAGAGACGGAAGGAAGGAGGGAGGGAAGGAAGGAGGGAGGAAAGAAGGAAGGAAACATTGGGGAATACTCTCACTAACAGCGGTTTCACGGTTCATTTTTGATGGGACACCAAAATCGCTGGCAACCAAAGCAGAAACAAACACGTGGGACGACACCACACTGAAAAGCTTCTGCACAGCGAAGGAAACAACCGGCCGATGAGCAGGCACCCTACAGACCCCCAGAAAATACTTGGGAAACATGTCTGATAAGAAGTTATTATCAAAAAAATTCAAGAAACTAACACCGTTAAGCGGTTAAAAAAAAACCCCACAAAACAAACAAACAAACAAACAAAAAACCCCAAATAACAAACAACCTGAACAGGTATTTATCCTGGGAAGGCACACAGCTGGCCAACGGGTAGAACAAAGGGGCTCAGCGCCGTAACCATCAGTCCACACCGCAAGGAGCTCCCGCGTCCCAGCTGCTAGGGTGGCTGCTCGCACAGACAGAAATAACAAGCGATAACAAGTGACAATACCTCCGGCGTGAGGTGGCATCTGAAGGTGGCGCCGAGCGTCTCCTGGATGCGCAGGAAGAAGATCACGTCGTCGCCCGTCACGTCGCAGCGTGCGGGGAGGAAGACGGTCCCCGGGCGGCGGCTGGGCGGCGGCCCCGGCTCCAAGGCTGCTCCCGGCTCGCGGCCCCACGCCTGGCGGGGCTCCGGGTCGCCTGCTGCCGTCCGGCCCGGCCCACTGCGCTCCGTGCCAAGGACGCAGTGCGCTACCCCTAATTTTGTTTTTTAAAGTCACAGAAATAAACAATGCTGAAATTCACGGGGAGCCACAAAAGGCCCTGTGCACACAGTGCAATGCTGTCCAATATAAACAAACTGGGAGGCGACGCCGCCAACTTGGCCAGGACATCGCGCGAGGGAAGGAAAGAAAGGGCGCCCAAGTGCAAAGGAGGAAGTCGAGCTGCTCCTGTTCACAGATCACACGATCTGACACGTAAAAATCGCTCAAGACTCCACGGAAAAAGCTATTAGAACTGATTCATTCAGTATAGCTGCAGAATACGAAAGTCAACTTAAAAAAAAATCAGATAGTTCTATATTTTATTAGCAAACTATCTGGAAAAAAATCAAGAAAATTTCATTTATAATAGCTACAAAAAAACCCAAAATATAATACCTATGAATAAATTTAACCCAGGAAGTGAAACATATCTACAATGAAAACTATAAAACATCGATGAAAGATACTGAAGACACGAATAAGTGCAAAGATACTCTGTATTCATAGATTGGAAGAACTAATATGAAAATGTCCTCACTGCTCACGGTGATCTACAGACTCAATGCAGCCACTACCAAAATGCCAGTGTCTTGCTACACAAAAATAAGAAAAACAGTTGTAAAATTTATACAGAACTGAAAAAGAATCAAACAAACACAACACACCAACAGCCAAAGCAATTTTGAACAAAGGGACAACATTGGAGTCATCACACTGCCTGGCTTCAAATTACACGGCAAGCTATGCTAACCAAAACAGCGCGGTACTGGCATAAAAACAGACACAGCGACCACGGACAACCCAATTTTAAAATGGGCAAAAGACCTAAATTTCTCAAAAGAAGACATACAAATGGACTCAGTGTATACGGAAAAAACAGACACTAAATGTAGATCAAAACCACAATGAACAAGCCACCTCACCTTAATTTGAGTGAATATTACCAGAAAAAACCAAAAAGCTGCTGTGGGCGTGAAGAAAGGGGAAACTACATACGCTGTTAGAAGGAACGTAAATTACCACAGCCATTGTGGAAACAGAATGGAGGGTCCTCGAAACATTCAAAGTGGAATGACTGTATGAGCCAGCTCACCTACCCGCTGCAGGGTGTACATTCAAAACAAAGGAACTCAGAATGTGGAGGAGATTCTGCACCCCTTCTTTATTGCAGCACTGTTCACAATAACCCAAATCTGCAATCAACCTAAGTGACCATCAATGGATGACTGGATAAAGAAAATGGTGTGTATATACAGAATGGAATACTATTCAGGCATAAAAAAGAGTAAAATCCTGTCATTTCTGGCAACGTAGATGAACCGGGGAGAATTAGGTTAAGTGACATAAGTCAGGCACAGAAAAGATAAACCCCACATGACCTCTTACACACCGACGGTGGGAATGTAAATTAGCACAACCTCTATGGAAAACAGTATGGACATTTCCCAAAGAACTAAAGCTAGACCTACCATTCAACCCAGTGATCCCACTACTGGGTATCTACCAAAGGGAAAAGAAATCAATATATCAAAAAGACACCTGCACTTGTGTGTTTATCACAGCACTGTTCATGACAGCAAAGATCCGGAATCAACCTGAGTGTCCATCAACAGGTGAATGGATAAAGAAAATGTGGTATATGTGCGTAATGAAATCCAGCCATAAAAAAGAATGAAATCATGTATTTTGCAACAACATGGAAGGAACTGGAGGTCATTATCTTAGGTGAAACAGGCCAGACACAGAAAGTCAAATATTGAATATTCTCACTAGTAAGTGGGTACTAAAAAATGTGTACTCGTGGATGTAGAGAGTAGAATGATAGAAAATAGAGACTCCAAAGGCAAGGGGTGGGTGGGGAGTAGGGGATGAGAGATTACTTAATGGGTACAATGGACATTATCTGAGTGGCGGATACCCTGACCCTGACTTGACCGCTGTGCAATCTGTGCATGCAACAAAATTACATTTTACCCCATAAATTTATACAAATAAACTAAGATAAAAGGAAAATCTAAGCATACTTTCTTAAAAAAATAACAATTATAAGTACCTATGCACTCAGCATCACAGCACCCAAGTATGCAAAGCAAACAGTGACAGGTCTAAAGGGAGAGACAGACTGCATATAGTTACAGTAGGGACTGCCCCACCCCACTCTCGGTATGAACAGACCCTCTGGACAGGAAATCAACCAAGAAACATCAGCATCAGACTACACACTGGACCAAATATGCCTGACTGACATTTACAGAACATTTCACCCAACAAGTTCAGAATACACATTCTTTTCATCAGCATATGGAACATTCTCCAGAACAGACCATATTTTAGATCACAAAACAAGTCTCAACAAATTGCAAAAGGCAGAAATCATATTAAGTATCTTTTCTGACCACACTGGAATAAAACTAGAAATGAATCACAAGAGGAATCTTAGAAACTACACAAAGACATGGAAATTAAACAACATGCTTCTGAATGACCAATGGGTCAAAGAAGAAATTAAGAAGGAAATTAAGAAACTTCTTGAAACAAATAAAAATGGAATACAATATACCAAAATCTATGTTATACAGCAAAAGGAGTACTAAGGGGGAGGTTTATAGCAATAAATGCCTACATCAAAACAGTAGAAAGAATTGAAATAAACAACCTAATGATGCACCTTGAGAAACTAGAAAAGACAAGCCAAACCCAAAATTAGTAAAAGGAAAGAAATAATAAAGATTAGAGCAGAAATAAATGAAAGTGAGACTAAAAAAGACAGTATACAAGACTGACAAAATGAAAAGTTGCTTTCGTGAAAAGATAAAATTGATACAACTTTAGCTAGACTGAGAAAAAAGGAGAGAAGACACAAATAAAATCAGAAACAAAAAGGAGACATAACAACTGAGATCACAGAAATACCAAGAATCATTAGAGACTTATGAACAACTATGTGCCAACAAATTGGAAAAACTAGAAGAAATGGAAGAACTCTTGCACACGTACAATCTATAATACTAAGATTGAATGATGAAGATAAAAAAAACTTCAACAAACCAATTATAAGTAGCATGTACAAAGCCATAATAAAAAGTCTCCCATCAAAGCATTGTAAAGTCCAGGACCGGATGGCTTCACTGCTCAATTCTACCAAACATTTAAAGAAGAACTAACACCAATTTTACCTAAACTCTTCAAAAAAATTGAAGAAGATGGAATTCCTTCACAATCATTCAATGAGGTCAGCATTACCCTGATACCAAGAACAGACAAAGACACAACAAGAAAAGAAAACCACAGTTCAATATAGGTGTAAAAATCCTCAGCACAATGCTAGCAAACCAAATTCAACCACACATTAAAAAGATAACTCACCATGATCACATGGGATTCATCCCAGGGACCCAAGGATGAGTCATGGTTCAACATGCACAAATCAATAAACATGTAATACGTAACATTAACAGAACCAGGAACAAAAGCTACGTGATAATTTCAAGAGATACTGAAAAATAATCTGATAAAATTCCACATCCCTTCATGATAAAAACCCTCAACAAACTCGATATAGAAGGAACATACCCCAAAACAATAAATGCCATATATGACAAACCCAAAACCAACAACTCACTGAACAAAGGAAAAATGGAAAGCCACTCTCTAAGATTGGAACAACACAAGGATTGGTTTTTACGCCTTCTATTTAACATAACATGGGAGTCCCAGCCAGAGCAATTAGGCACGGGAAAGAAATGAAAGGCATTCAAATTGAAAAGGAAGAAGTCATGTCAGCCTTATTTGCACATGACCAAAAAAACTGTTAGAACTGATAAACCAATTCAGTAACATTTCAGGATACAAAACCAACAGACAAAAATGAATAACATTTCTATATGCCAACAGTGAACAATCAGAAAAAGAAATTAAGAAAACAATCTCATTTACAATAGCTACAAAGACTATAAAATACCTAGGCATGAATTTAACCAAAGACGTGGAAGATCTATACAAGGAAAACTATAAAACACTTTTGAGAGAAACTGAAGAGGACACAAAAAAAATGGAAAGCTATTCCATGCTCATGGATTGGATGAATTAATACTGTCAAAATGATAATACTACTGAAAGCAATTTATAGATTCAATACAATCCTTTTCAAAATACCAATGAAATTCTTCGCAGAAGTGGAAAAAATAATCCTAAAATGTATGTAGAGCCACAAAACACCATGAATAGCCAAAGACATCCTGAACAAAAAGAAAGCTGGACGGCTGTGCGCGGTGGCTCATGCCTGTAATCCTGGCACTCTGGGAGGCAGAGGCGGGAGGATCGCTTGAGCTCAGGAGTTTGAGACCAGCCTGAGCAACAGTGAGACCCTGTCTCTACTGAAATAGAAAAATTAGTTGGGCTTGGTGGCATGTGCCTGTAGTCCCAGCTACCCAGGAGGCTGAGGCAGGAGGAAGGCTGAGGCAGGAGGATCGCTTGAGCCCGGGAGTTTGAGGTCGCTGTGAGCTAGGCTGATGCCCTGGCACTCTAGCTCGGGCAACAGAGCAAGACATTCTCTCAAAAAAAAAAAAAAAAAAAATCTGGAGGCATCATACTACCTGACTTCAAAATATACAAAGACATGATATAATAACCAAACCAGCATGGTACTGTAATAAAAATAGACATGTGCACCAATGGAACAGAATAGGGAACCCAGACACAAATCCACACGTTTACACCCAACTCATTTTTGACAAAGGCACTGAGAACACGCAATGGGAAAAGGACAGTGTCTTCAATAAATGGTACTGGGGAAACTGGATAACCATACGCAAAAGAATGAAACTAGATGCCCATCTCTCCCCATATACAAACATCAAAACAGATTAAAGACTTGACTCTAAGACCTGAAACTATGAAACTACTAGAAGAAAACATTGGAGAAATGCCCCAGAACATTGGTCTGGGCAAAGACTTTTTGGGCGAGACCTGGAAAGCACAGGCAACCAAAGCAAAAATAGACAGATGAGATCACATCAGGTTAGAAAACATGGATATATGGTAATTCTTAGATATGCTAAAAATCTGAGAAACTTTGCATGTAATGTCTTCAGAGAATTTTTCATCTACTTCTTGTTATCTGCCTGCCCACTGAGTATTTGATTAATATTTGTGTAATATAAAATAACATTACACAGTAAGTCATTTACCCAATTATTCAACTTGCATTTCATGAAGTTACATTAATGCTTCTATTTAAGATGTGTTTGTTGTCTCTGCCCTCTCCACCCCACCTTGTCCCCAGAATCACAAATGATGCTGTTTAGAAAGTCGTCATTTTCCCTCTAAAATACCTCTTTTGCACAGGTGGTCTGATGTTATGAACCACCTGTTTGCAATGCTTCCCCATTGATGGACCAACAGAGAACATCGCAAAATAGCTTTTCATAATAAATTATTTTATTAAGTCTTAAAAAAATATTTACATAGATACACGGAATAAGGAAAAGAAAAGCTCAAATGAGATGGGCTGGGATCTTGGAAGGGGCTCATTCAGTATTCAACTAAAAACACCATCTAAAGTGGTTGTCTTAGTTTAGGTGTCTCATGTTCATTTTTATACCAAGAAATTCACTAATTTTTGGACAGAACCTAAGAATTTCATCCAAATTCAGCAAAATTCTGCAAACGTGAAAAATACTTCTCAGTGGGATACTATAGGCAATAAAGGAAAAGCAGGGGTTGAACGTGACTATGAAGATTCTAATCTTCAGTAACTTGGAGAACGGGGGACGAGCAACTGGGCGGGTCCCCGGCAGGCGGGGCCTCGGCCCCATCATGCACTTGTGCGTTTTCGTCAATCCCTGCGGCTCCTACTGTCTCGGAGGTCTCCGAGCCTTCAAGAGGTTGCTCGGCTTTCACTGTTGAATGAAAAACAAAAAGGCAGAGTCTTGGTATGAACATTCTCAGATATTAGACTCATCTTGATTCCTGATGAAATGAACTTTCCTAAAGATGTCCTCAAAGCCATGAGGTGTAAATGCCATAAAAACAAGAAATGGCAGAAACATGAAGGGACTCGTGACACACGGCCCCAGGTTCTGGGTCTAAACTCCGCCCTACGAAACCGCTTGCTGGCAGTGAGCTGTGATTAGCCAAGTCCAACGAATACTAGCTCTAGTCTCACAGAAACCTTTTCTAGCCCTTTTAAATTTTTTTTGAAATTCATTTTACATCGTTATCTTATTTAATCCTTAAAATAGATATTATGTCGAAGCATATTTTAGAGATGCAGAAACAGGCTGGGCTAGAATAGTTAGCCAAAGAGAGCACAGCTGAGAAATGGCGGCACAGGGGTCTACACCATGGAAAGAGTATTTGAATCCTTTTTTGTCCATGATGCTGGCTCTTTTCAAAGCGTGTCAAAGACCACTGTCACCCTGTGGGGTCTGAGGGACCTCTGAGCAGGGAGAGGGAAGAGAAACAGAACGGGCCGCTCACGCCAGCTGCACCCACAGTGGACCTACTACAGCTATACGAGGTTCTGCTTCAAGTTCTGTTTGAGAGAGTGTCAAACACTGTATCGCACCATGATGTCTCTCGATGCTGGTATGATTTGCACGAGCTACTTTCTGAAGTCCAGAACCTCATCTTATCCTTTCTTTGGTCTCGCGATACTGGAAAACCTGCCCTGACCCCTGAGCCGAGGATGTGAAGAAGGATGGACACATCCGGGCTCCTGTCACTGCCCTTGGGGCGTGCCATGCCCTTGCCTCTGGACGGCCACTGCCTCAGCATCGCCTAAGGTCCCTGGCAGCCCACTGTCAGTGTGTCACCAAAGCCAGTTACATTAGTCAAGGTACCTGGAGTCGTCTCACTGTCATCACAACTCACTGAGCCGTTCCCCAAGAGGCACGTGATGTCCTCCCCAAATATCCTCAGGGATTTTTCAATGAGGAATTGAATAAGAGAAATCTGTAACACAAAAGGGCAAAAATAGTGTGCTCTTTTTCATGTGGCATAGTCATAAATCACATTTCAGATATGAATCTTGGAGCTTACACAAAACATGAAATTCAGAATTGTGAGAAAAACTCAGAGTTGATATATAAACATCTGAATTCGTTTTCTCACAGAAACAACTATGATACTTGGATGAGTATTTAGGGCGCAGATCTTAAAATACTTATCATCAGTGGACTAAAGTTATAACTTGTGGTCTAGCTTCATAGCTAACATTTTCATACCAACGGCCACATCTTTAAAAGTAGGACAGTTTTCAAGTATCTCACACAGGATGTTTGGGGTGAAGATATATATTCACTAACTAAAGTTTATAAACCAACAAAATAGATGGAAACTTGTGAAGTTCACTTCTTAAGTGAAATATCGTGAGCTCGGGAAGCAGGGCTGCTCCGTGGTCGTTTGCGGAGGAAGGAGGTAGCTAAAGAGAGCATCTTCTTGTCTGGCGGGAGTCCCTCCCCAGGCACCGCCCTGCCTCAGAACCGCTCTCTGGGTGAGCTTGGGGGAGAGCGGCCATCTTATCTGGGCACACTGCGGCTCCATGAGGATGTTCTGGAATCTGTTCCTAGTTTTCTCACTGCAGCAGCAGAGACCAAACAGCCACCATGTATTTCTCTGAATGTGAAGCGTCAGCCACAATGGACATAGGACAGCGACGTGTGGAGCCACGGGTGCTCCTGTCACCCAGACCATGTGGGCAGTGTCAGTCCTGACCAGAGGCGTCACCAACACTGCCATGGTTCAGAGCAGAAAACCATGGCTTGGAATCTTTGTCCGCGGTTCCCCATCCCTCAGTGCTGAGACTGAGAGCTGAACCTTGGATTGTCGAATTCCGAAGCCCCAATTTCTTTCCTGTCCTATCACACCCGTTTCTTATCTCTGTGGTTTAGTCACTCTAGTGCTGTCTCCTGGATGGGAAGGAATAAATGACTCACTGCTCTTAATCTGCTGAACCCACCTTCCCATACCACCCCCGCCCCCGGAAAAGGATAAATGACTCTGTCCCTCCAGAGCAGGGTAATTAGAGTGTGCACTTTAAAAGAAAACAATTCTGTCAGAGTTATTCTCTTGAATTTCGTGTTCAAAGTGGGGACTCTGTTCCTTGGGGCATGAACGTGAGAGATCTCATTACCTTTTTTGCTATGTCATCGTAGGATTCTGAGCCGCAGGAATCAGCCAGCCACAGGACGTTTGGGGCGACACAGACTGCTAGATTATAAACTGTCATAAGATTCCAAGTGGAATGTTTGTCGATATTATATAACAATCCAAAAAGGTGTCGCGAAAGGACAACGTTCACTTCTGGCAGCTGGCCTAAAAGGCTAAACATGGAAAAACGCACACTTAAAGCGTGTAATTTTACCTAAGAAGTTGTAAAGACAGAGAAAGAGAACAGAGAACTTTTTTGTGTGCCGTTTATACAACCCAATGAAAATAGAAAAAAATGGAGAAATATGTCTTACTAATACTCCCTAAGATATTTCCCTGAAACCACTACAATGTGTTTTCACTTGGACAAACTTTATTAATATCTCATATAAATATATTTAAAACTGATGTAACATTTCAATATGTGCTCCACTAAAGGTTTAGCGATGAGATTAAACAACAATTAATCTTAAAAGACTTCTTTCTGTTAAGGTGGCAATACAGGAATGCTGACTTGTGGCAAGAGCCCAGTGCTTCCCTGTTATGCAAGACACTCATCCCAGGCATGATTGCACACAGAAATGTTTCACCGAATGCAATTCCTGCACCAGACATGAACTTCTCTGGCTAGTTCACTATTTGACACAGTTAAGATCATATTGCCGCCAGATCGGTCCTTTATCATTTTTCTTGGACCCATGGATTTCATCTCCTATCACTGTCATATATTCTGAATGTACCCAAGTGTCAAGGATTCCATATTAATAATATTAGGACAAAAACAAGAAGCATACTAACGTATACATCTATTTGTAAACTGGCCTCTGTGTGTGGGACCAAATGGAACCCTTTGGCACTGGTCGTCATTTTAGTGACTATGACTGTAAGATACAAGCTGATGTGTGTTAAGGAACACGTGGGTCGTGTTTTTGTAAGTAGAGGAAGTGCAGCACCATTACCTCTGGATCGCAGCTATTCTCTCCTCCTCGTTCTCGTGATCAGTGACGCCAAGCCATTTATCATAGAGGCTGGATGAGAACATGCTCCCGTGGATGTTACGAAGGAAGCCCTTACATAGATTTAAAAAATATTATTCGTATGGCAAATATACATTGGGGAAATTACAGAGAAAACATTTAATTGAAAAATTTTTTAATTGAAACATTTATTTTTCAAAATTCAAAAATGTATTTGACTTTGTTCACCAGCTACCCTGCCACCTACACAGAGGCTGGCTCCAATCCTCCACTGACTTGCACGCCCAGTGGCAAATGCTTGGATTTTTTGCAGCTAAAACTAGAAGCATAAAAGGAGAGTCTGGGCAGTGCTGGGAATGAAGATGAAGTTTCCTCCCAGCCTCCGAAACTTCCTGACGTACATTTTAGCAAACTAGTAGCAACTGACAAGGCCTGGTGATAAATCATCCTTAACGCTATTATTTTCATGAAAAGAAATAAACATACACATTTTGTTTTTTTCGTTAGACACAGTGCATTTAATTTCTAGCAAGAAAATTTCTGAAACAAATGAGCGAAACACACACCCATGTACTCAAGCACACATGTTAAGAGAGGACGGGGCCTTGTGACTTGCTCTAAGTGTGTTCCTTGAGAGAAAATGTTTATAGCATTATAGCTTCATTCTTCATTTCTTTTAACGGTATACAAAAAATCAACTCTTTAAACTAGTTAGTATCAAGTTGTTGGCTACACATCCAAAGCCCCAATGGGTAACTACATGATACTCCTTAACAACCCCTTGGCTTGGACCATACACACCCTGTACACAAAGGAAACCTCATCAAAATTGAGATAAATCCCAGCTTTGGGTCTCTCAGTGCCAGTGCTAGAGGCAGGCAGATGCAAGCTTCCCACATGGTGGCCTGGAAAATCTGTCACTTTATATGGCTGATAAGTCTTAACAAATAAAATTTGGCCTTTTCAAACTTACGAAGCTTTTCATTTTTTTCTGCAAGATTTACGGAAGGTTGTCATATCACCTTGCTAGCTTCAAAGGCACACCTTGTTTCCACTGGTCTCACTAAATAGCCCAAGACTCCTCTGGACAGTAACTAGCTCAGGAAATGCCTCTAGGCAGCTGTCGTGACTGTAACCCAGGAATGGGTCACTTGCTCTAATATTTATGGGGCTGCTGCTTGCGCTAGAAGAAAATGGACAAAGTCTCAGTCCTTTTACACCTTTGCTATGTCACTGGTGTACAAACCCACCCATGGTACTTAGGGTTTTCCACTATGCTTTCCCATGGGGTGGTCCCAGTGTGTTTGGAGAGACTCTGGCTGACTCTGGGAGTCTGGAAGGGTTAGCAACATGTTTGCCTGATGTGTAGGGAACTTGCAAGCACTCAGAGCACATGACTCCTCTCTGGTTTCCTGGGCCCTTGTCCCGACCCACGGGGTAGTCAACGTGGACCCTGGAAGAGGGAGTGGGAATTGGGAGAGGCAGGAGACACAAGAAATGAAGACAAGAACAGAGCCTGATCAAGTCTCGTTTATTGGCAGCAGGGCAGAGGCTTAAGTAAGGCAGAAAGCGGAAGTAGAAAGGGGGGTACCGGGCGGTACTTTCCAAGGCGGGAGTTTCCATGGAAACTCCCACACGCGGGCTGCTCAAGGGCCACGTCACACTGGGTAAATAGAGACTTATAGGCTTTTTTGTAGGCCTAGTTGGCCATCTTAGAGCAGGATTAGTCGGCCATCTTAGATGAGCAACTGCCGGGCCTCATGGCTCTGGACAGGTCCCCCTTTTTTATTTTAAGCCAGGAGAGGACCTCCTGGGGAACCGTGCCTGTCTTAGGTCAGGGCAGCCATATCTGTTCCTGTCAAGCCCGTCATTGGATAAGGCAGCAGCACAGGCAGCCCTCCTGTCTTAGGCGACATGGAAGATAGTACCCTCTTACCCGTCTCTGGCTGTCCGGTTCAGCGCTCGGGGGACGAGTTGTCAATTAGGTGTCCACAAATGTGGGTGACCCGTGACGATCATCCATCTCCAGGCGATGGTAATGGATCTGTATAGGTTTAGCCTGAATGGCCTGTATCTGTTGTCTGACAAAAGCCATAAGCTTGTTGAATAAAATGGGCCCTATGGAAAGCACAAGTAAGAGACCCAGCAAGGGTCCAAGGAAAGGTAGAAGGTAGGGGAGAAGTCCATTCCAGCCGGACCATAATGGGTTCGCTGATAGTTCTCGTCGCCGCTTCTCAAGGTCA